>BLKM01000709.1:150558-180440 GCA_013340265.1 Coptotermes formosanus
GGTGGAGGCGGCGATTGGCCGCGAGCGACTTTACTCCAGTGAAGCAGTGCAGTGAGCACTGGGTACCTCGGAGACCGATGATGGCGGCGAGTCGGGCTGGAGTTGCGCGGTGGTGAGGCGGGCAGTGCGTACCACAGATTATCTAACATGGTGTGTACTGCCGTCGCCGGTGCCGATCAGTGACATAGGCACGTGGCGTGCTGAGTAGAGCGCTGAGTGCGACGATGGCCGGTAATGGCGGCCAGTAGGACTGATGCCACGCATGTTGCGCGGTGGCGAGCCGTCGCAGGCGCCGAGCGGTGAATACTGGATACTGAGTACTCAAGTCGGAATACTACTACTGAAGTCTGCCAACCAACCAAAGAGCTAGCTAAGAGCGGAGACTTGCGCTGGCCTGATTAGCCATTCCTGCGTTTTAACGCATCGCTGGGCGCAACAACATGACACCTACTCTGAACGGGGATTTGCTTACGCTAACGGTTTATAGTCCTGGTTTACTACTGGGACTTGTTATGCTAAAGTCCACGGCTCTAGGAGCACATAGTCTTCTTAATTGAGGACAGAAAACTTTGGTTGGAAGGATGCCTGGGAGTTGAACTCAGGATGGCATATTTGCATACTGTACTCAAGCGACCAGTGGGCACTTTGGTCAAGCCGCCGTGCCCGGGAAGGGGAGGGTGGCATGCGGGCCGTGCCCCGACTTTATAATTACACCCTGGCATTTACGTTAAAACTGAGTCAAATCACGGTAAAATCTCAGTCAGGGTGGCCGAAAGGCGCCCAGCTAGTCAATAGCGAGCACGTTTCGATGTCGACTTGGCCGCCATTTCGCATGCGGCCTCGACTGGTCGGCTGACCTTATTCCCCTTAGTTTGAGCATCAGGCAACTTGCGTCGGCCCTCGGTCAGCGTAAATATCTGCCGCGGTGACGAACTAAGGGGTTCCCGACACCAGCTAACTCTGGGTCGTAACGCTCGGTTAGAGCTCTGATGTGTTCGTCAAAGAACGGCACTCCCAATTTCTTGTGAATTTGCCTGTTACTGATGTACCACGGGGCACCAGTAGCAATGCGAAGATACTTGTACTGGAGAACCTGCACCGACAGACCAAAACCAGAATTTAGACCATGCCACTGCCAGACAGAATTTAGATGTTGACGAGCTGGGGCTTCCACCGAGAGTGGGCTAAGCAGCTACGTACAGCGTGTTTCAGCCAGTAAACCGTTAGGACGGGAAGGAAGGGGGAAAAGGGGAGAGGGTGACACGTAAGCCAAGATCGGGTGATGTGGCTAACTCAACTTCAGCGCTGCCAAACCTATGGCATAGACTCCCCCCGAAAAGGCGGAGCCCCGGGTTTGTTACCTTAACAAACCCCACAATCACACTTCAGTGGCTGATGAGGGTCCTAGTGTACAATCTTCATGGCACTACCTACACCAAGTCCACGCACTGTACACACTGTCACTGACACACTGGCGCATGTCCTGAGAGTACCGGTATTACACGTCCAGTGTCACCTCGTGTCTTCCTTAAGTTCATATCCGTCACCACGGTGTCACGTCCAGCGACTTGACACCTTGCCTCGGTGTACAGCTCTCTGTCCAACGGTTGCTGCAACTCTGTCCATCTCCCGCCCCTCCTTCTTCACCATCCTCTTGATGCCTCAAATGTTCGTCTCCAACAAGATCCTTCGAGACGACTGCTATCCAGCTACCACAATGTGCAAAGGACAGGGAATAGAAAGGCTGAAACTTGTATGACTAGCATCAATACACAGCAAAGAACAAACCCCCCAAATATATCACAAAACGGGATATACTGTAAATACAATGGGGCATCTTACCAAACAGGTAAACAACTTGTAACACATTAAAGCAGATCGATGGGTTACATAAAACTGGCATCCAAGGTATATACGTAAGTCTTCCATACATAACTCAAAGCAAACACAATGATAGACACTTTAGTGGGCAGTTATTAACATCATCTGTGAGAGAAACGGGCACAAGTCCTGAAATCTGCATACTTGAAACACACTAAGCTGACCATAACAAGGTCAAACGCGTCGGTCGCGTGAATACCGCGTCACTACAAGATAATAGCCGAACCTCTAGAAACAACCATGCGCGTCGAGCGAGCCCGAAACCTACCCTCAAACGCGCGCGCGAATGGGGTCCCTTACGTCGCCAAATAACCGGGAAATGAGGCGTCCCCCATACCTCCCAATGGTGACGTAAGACTGGGGTGAAACCCTGCAGGTGGTACCACCTGCACCTGCCACTACACGGGCAACGATAACCCCAAACTCCCAGAGCAAACCACTCTAACAAGGAGTGCTTACCAAGCCTTGAGTCTGGCCCAAAATAACAAGCTGCCAACAACTTGGGAGTCCATCCCAAGATGTGCGAAGTCAGAAGAAAGGCAATAAGCGTAAACTCCCACTATCGCTCCGTGAGATGGCTGTAGATGACACAGTAGCGTGACGTGACCAACATTGCCAATCCACAACACACGTCACAAAGGACAACGCCCATAAAACATATTACATATCGGGAACCAAAATGCCGGGACTAACTGGAACTATATGCCCTCTCAGAGCTCAACTATAACAACTGCACTCCGTGACAGATAAGTCACCTCTCCAACGACAGACAGTTCGCAAACACCACCTCGTGTTACATGGCTGGCTACATGAAGATTTACCGAGATAACCGATAAACAGCTTTTCCAGAAGACGTGTTGACGCGTCAGAAAATCACATGCCCCAATGCATTCGCCCCCCGGGTAACCTACTGGCGTGAATAACAGATGATACATAAATCCCAAACGACCACCAAAAGGGAAAGGAACAGAAATACAGAAAGACTGCGACTACTGTGGCCATCGGTAGCACAATCTCCCGATATTTCTCACACGTCGCAAAGAACAACAACCTCCCGATGAAAGGAAATGATCAAGAAACTGTTTCCCCGGCCTGTAGCCCCATCTAAACCACTACCAATGGTAAAGTAACAAATTGGGTCCCCCGCGATACAGATGGAAAGATCGGGTAATATATGATGTAAGCACCTTACATTACCTCAATCAACCGGTAGACCGCCACTCTCACACTGCCAACTCTGCTTCCAGGCATGCACCCAGCCGCGTAAACGATTCGTCCACAGTAGGTCATCCACTTCCTCCTATGCCTCCACTCTGCCATGCCAGAATCTTCTTGAAACGACGAAAACTTGAAGGTTGACATGTTCTTGCAATACCTCTTCCCTCTCAACTCCTTGCTGAAAGCTATTTAAAGAGGACGCAATCAGAGATCACAAGACATAGAACTAGATTCGGGCCCCAAACCCGCAATCTACTAGGTGTCCCAAACGATCGCCAATACGCGACTTCCATCACCACCCCATACTACCAATAATCGGCTCATCCTCGACTAAAAACGTCAATGCCTAGAAATCCGCAATCTCCAAACCAAATCCTATAGCTCCCCAATCACACATACCGTAACTATCACAAAACGGGGACACACACACTGCTATAGCCCTAAGAAATAGCTTACGCATGCAAACTTCATACTGTACTCGTCTCTCAACAATTAGTTCAGCCTTGTATTGACATCCTAAGTCAAATGTACCTCAACGACTAAGCAAAATACATCTTCCCTGGGTGTAGGCTCGACAATAATTGCGTGACCTAATTCCACAGACTGCAAACGTACTCCAAACAGTGCTACACTTCTTTAGCAACCATAGCCTGAAAATTCTACCAGGTTCCTAACAAACACAATCTACGTGGCTCTACAACTCGTAGCCTGTTACTTCCCCACGTAACACACACGCAGTTAGCTCTGCTTCGCGTAGCAACAACACTAACTGCTACGGGCCTCAGTTAACCAGGTCACAACCGACAAATACGCAGTCTGTTAGTACTCACTTCACAACCAAAACATATTCTGTGCTAACATTTGCTTAGAAAAGCCAGGCTCACTGCTACCAGTCCCTTGGACATGAGCACGGTCTCTGCTGCCACTTGCTTGGAAATAACCACGCTCTGCTACCACTCACTTGCGCCCCAGTTACGCAAGTTATCAATGAACACTGATGGTCGTGTTCGAAATAAATCTCTTGTAACTTAACAAACAAATATACTAACAAAACAGGAAGCATACAATACAAAATGATAACAAAGAACTCAGTCACTTGAATGTAAACTACCGGGCCCCTCCGGCCGTGTGGTAAGTTTGATACCAGACCTCGTACACATTATCAACATGCCCCATCGTATCTCCCAAGAACAAACAAAAATTACAAACTCCAAACCCTCAAAACTACCTGCATGATTGAACCAATTAACCCAACAGAGAAAACAAATACTTATCTTTCATGCAGGGACCCATGGTGGGTCACCCCACCGACAGACCAAAACCAGAATTTAGACCATGCCACTGCCGGACAGAATTTAGATGTTGATGAGCAGGGGCTTCCACCGAGAGTGGGCTAAGCAGCTACGTACAGCGTGTTTCAGCCAGTAAACCGTTAGGACGGGAAGGAACGGGGAAAAGGGGAGAGGGTGACATGTAAGCCAAGATCGGGTGATGTGGCTGATTCAACTTCAGCGCTGCCAAAGCTACGGCACAACACCCACACAAAGCAACATATAAAATTATAATAGTTACATTTTTAAATAACAAATTGGAAGACAAAAGATTCTGGGCTGAATGGTAGCAGTTATTTCATATGAGCAGTTCATTATTTACATACACCCTCTACCTCTATACCTACATTAGATCTGTCTGATGCGACCTCAAAGGTTTCATGTCACTGCCATGTTCATAACTGAATACTTAGAAGGACCATTTCACATATAATGTTTATGTATATTTATAATGTATTGCTGCACCCAATTTCACATGTCTAAGTCTAAAGATGCCAATCCCAGTGGCCATGCGGTCTAAGTTGTGGGTCTGTGGACACTCACTTGCTGGGATTGTGGGTTCAAATCCCGCCAGGGGCATGGATGTCTGTTTCTTGTGAGTGTTGTGTGTTGTCACAGGTAGCAGCCTCACGGCGAGCTGATCACTCATTCAGAGGAGTCCTACCAGCTGTGTGTGTGTTTGTGTGATCTAGAAACCTCTACAGTGAGGTGGCCCAGGCACAAGTTGGGCTGTTGCGCCACAGGAAAGAAAGCCTAAAGGTTCAGTAACTACTGCCAACAAACCAAAAGTCAATATTTCACATTATACAAAAATTTCACCTCAATAAATGCTGTGCATTTTTCCAGAATCTGTCAGCATACATACTTTGAGAACCCCAAAACAAGCAGTACTTATGTGAATCACACAAGTTCACACATCTGCCATGTTATTACTACTGGTACAGCATTAAAAAGGGGATAGAAATGGCCTTCAATGGCATAACAAATTTACAAATTTACAAACTAATACTACTGGCATGTAGCATGCCACTTAAAAAAGTCTTCAGGTGGCTTAATAAACCATCTGTTCGTAGATTTTGAATGGAATGCAAATACTCTGTTATTGAAGAGCCATGAAAAACCACTGACAGATGCATAAAGCGCTTTTTTTACTACCTCCTTAAATAAATAAATCCAAACCAAAATGGACAATGCTTTTAAGTGAGACACAGTTCTTGAGTCAGGAGAACAACTTTGACCTTGGAAGTGATTGTGCAGGGGGGCTCACACAATTAGATGTGTATGACGATGAACTGATGTATTCAAACAAAAATATATATTGGACTAAACACAGTTGTGTCTTGTGTATGTGTTAATACTAATTTTCTGTTGTGTTCTATCTGGCTGGAGCTGTGCATAAGTTTCACTTTTGACTTGTTACAAACTGGAAAACTAATACATGGTGGCCAGAGGACAGTTAAAGATATGGTGATAAGAGATGTGTGTTTTTGACAGGACCTAAATATTTTGTCCACGTCACCCCTGAGAAACAGGACATTACTCACACTGTCAATGTCAAAGATGTTCTCATCATTCAAGGACAGTGCCTCATGGTTCAATCAGAATACAAAGTTACACTTACAGCATGCAGTAGGAAAGCTGTCACTCTTCGCTTACTCTGTGCAGGTATACAGCGTCCCAGATGCTGAAGGTACATTGTACAACTGGCTGTACATTTCACTGGGTGTGGCTGCCATTTTCACACTACTCATGATTGCTCTGTGGCACTTCGACATCTTCAACGTTGGCAACAAGTAAGACTGTGCAGATAACAAAAACAAACAGATTCACAATGTGTTCATATTCACCCAGTGCTTCAAAATTATTGCTTATTTTTGGGTGTTCTTTATAAATGTGGAGGCAGCACTTGTCTGCCTATGACCTAGTATCAGTGACCAAACCATCACATTTCCATAAAATTTGGTACAGGAGTTGTTTACAAGAGCTGTGAAGCAAGCGCGAGTTTTGTGAAAATTTGCTCAGTGATTGTCATACTTTACTTAATGGTGTAAATGAATTTCTACCCATACTTTCCATATTTATTGATGAGATCTGGGAGAAATCTGGTATAGCATATCTCCATATAGTGCTCTTGAGCAACTGTACCATAAAATGGGTGTAATGATAGCCATATCTTGCCTGAGGGCATAGATATATGCAATTTTGCCTGTAATTTCTGTATTTTTTGTCTGATTCGGACGAAATTCAGCACACAAAATGCTCACAAAAACTGAATCACTGTTTCATGAACATTTGCATAGTGAAAGCCACATATTACTTCGGGACATAAACGAAATTCTGCCCATATTTTCTACACTTTTAATCCAATTTAGACACAATTTCATACAGAAGATAGCCACAAAAGTTTAATGTTTGTGAGTTTCATGAAAATAGGTGCAGTAAAAGCCATGCTTTATTTAGAAGTGTGAATAAATTTATAGCCATACTTTTCCATATGTATTTTCCAAATTCGGTGTAAGAGATCAATGCATAACACTATTGACCATTCATGAGTTTCCTGAAAATCAGTGCAGTGAAGGCAATACTTTTCTTATGTGCATTAATTATTACATTTCTGCATGTAGTGTGAAACCAGATGATATATAGGCAGTAAAGAACGCCCTGGGGGAGTCTGTGTACTGCATTATGGGGTACACCATTTGCAACCATGTTTTATTCCATCAAAGCTCACAGTTATGCAACACATTTATTCAAAACCCAAAATATTTATTTCTGAGTGATCATCAACTTGCACATATGAAACATCTGATGATGATTTATTGACATGAAACACATCAGGTTTTGAATAAACTCAATGCTTTGATAGAAATAAAAGATACCACCAATCCCCACATTTTTGTTTCTTTATTGCTTTATCAGCTGCATTGTTTTATACCACAGGATTATGAGTTATTAAGTAATACAGAAGAGATAATCACATGTTTTAAGGCACTGTATCAGTATTTGAATAGAGAGACACAACCCTATTACTAGTAGGAGTCAAATCAAAGTCATCCAGGTCATAGCCAGTCACTTTACTGTCTGAAATATCTTGCACCTTGCAGCCTCCAGTGAGACTTGGCTAATTCAAATCAGTTTACCTTACAAGTCCACAAATACTGTCCAACTGGTCCTGTTGAAATTATTAATTGGTTTTTGCATATGACTTTTACTAGTTGCTGCAAAATATTATCACAACAGTTCCACATTGCAGCATTATGTTCTTATGAAACAGTCCCACTTAACATGTCAGTGAAATTATTACAAATAACAAATCCTATATTCCACTGTTGTTCAAAATAATACACAGTCATTACTTTATCTGACAAGTATCAGCTGCCACTTCCTGCTGGTTAGATTATCATATTAACATAACCCATTCTGCTGACTGCTCTAGTGACAAATGACAGTTGTCACATAAAATATGAAATCTTCCCATCTGCTCTAATAATCTTGTCATGGTGAAAATTACTAAGTCAAACACTAAAATTAAAATGACAAATTATGTAATTCTGTGTGTCACAGTCAATGTGAGTGGCTGTATTGGAAGTGGTGCCTTCAGTGTACAGTGCACACAGCAATGTTGTGTTAGCTGCAGATTTTGTTGTTGCCCTGGCAATACAAAGCACAAGGTTGCTGCTGTGCGTGCAATGAAGGCATATGTGGGTGTCAAGGTATAACTCCACTCATTTTGAACCTTGACATAAGACAGAGGTTAGTATAGTATTGGCATTCATTACTAGTGGTAGTGGCAGTGAGATGCTAACAGGGTCACAAAATCTCAGAGGATATACAGCATAAAATCAGATAAAGAACAGGCACAGACAATGAATAAATAAGCAAAGAAGTAGCCATTTTACACCTCAAGGTAATATCCTAGTATTTGCCTGTAAACATAAAAGTTAAAGATAACATTGTTCCACTGCTTAATTAAGAAGTGACATGAAGACAAAGTGAGGGAGTAGAGGTGTAGCTCCATGTATTCTCAACTAGATGTCAGTGCATTGTCAGCTACACTCCCAGACCATTTCACCCCAGATGAAGAGCTCCTGGTACCTACTGAATACTAGTCTACATGGGCTCCAAAGCTGGTCCGTATGCTGTTGAGAAAACTCTCTTGTCACTACCAGGCAACAAATGCCAACTCCTACATTTCCCAGCTTGTAGTCTAGTCACTACACCAACTGAGCTACATCTCGGCTCCTTGCCTACAGGCTTGAGGAAATTATGAGAAACCACAATCAAGGTAGTAGCAGCACATAGCCCAAATAATATGCAAACATTTCACAAAACTTGCTGTTGCAGGAAAGGTGCTCAAACACAACAGGACCCACATAAGACCAGCAATACGAGTAATAAGTCCTGGGTATCAAACAACTCATACCAAGAGGTTCCACCAATGACGGATCTCCTTTTTGAAGATACCGATATCCAACCAACAGCCAATCAAGAGACTGCAGCTTCACCAAAAACACTCTCAGCTCCCCAAGATGGGTCCCCATCTTTAGATCAGTGTGAGTAGGAAAAAATGACATGTCTATTACTGTGATACTGTCACTTGAAGGGACACGTGGGACTGGTACACAGGCTCATGACAAAAAAATAAACAGCCTTGTATACCCCACATGACAGGGAGTTTCAACTTAAACTATAATTTTGACATCTGCAAACTTCATGAAATTTCACGCAACTTCATGAAACCAAGATTACAGCACATCACTCAGGCACTGAGTTCCACTGCTACTGAAGGACAGCAGGAGAGCTAATTTTTATAACAGAGATTCAAAGACATTTGCAATGAAAAGGTAAGAGACTTGAGGCCCTCAGAGGTACTGTTGAAAATTCAAATTTTGTGGGATGTGATGCTGTCTCATTGAGTGCATAGTGCCTTCATCATCAGTGTTAAGCTGTCCAAGAACTGTGGATTGATTGACTCTGAGGATGAAGGCACTATGATCCTTTGAAATGTCAGCATAGACATTTATGAGCTGACACGGTTAACATCGCACAAGACTTAAATCTTTAGTTTACAGACCATTTTTCTTGTGCAATTCAGTTTTGCTTATTTCATGCGGGTCTCAAAATGCCAACCTCCAGCTTCTAGGCAGGCCTCACACATTCTGAAAATATTACTTGTATTAACACGTAATAGAGTGTGAACTGGCGAACAAAATACATGCTATGTGGAAGCAGGATGCAGTACAAGTGGTCTCGATAGTAATTTCGGCTACAGGAACAATGCCAAAGTCACTGTCACAAAGTTTAAGGAGACTTAACCTGCACCCAAACACATATATACAAATGCAAAAAGTGGTAATTCTTGGCACATGTTCAATTGTAAGAAATTTCCTAAATTACACATAAGACCACCGAGCCTAATCCTGTTGATGATACATCCCAGGATAGGTGAATATTTCCCAGCTAAAGCTGAGAAGTAAGAAATTCGGATGATGATGACGATGATGATGATAATAATAATAATAATACGCTGCATAATAAATTTACCATTCCGTACAATATCATTTACTATTTTACAATTACGAAGTGCTGTATCCACTACTTCTATCAGTGGATATGGGCACTAGATCTTTGATGTTGGCGCCAATGAGCTCCTAACTGCATTGCTTTCCCAGCTGAGCGAAGCTGGGATTATGATTCATAGGCCTTAGGTGGAATAATACTAGAATTCAACGGTAGTAGTTTATTGCTGGCAACTGAAATCAAAACCTAGTAGAGCCGCCTAAGTAAGAGCGCAGCCAATATTCAAACCTTAAACTGAACTCAGCCTGGTATGGACTCCTTAGCAGTGAAGAAAATAAGTTTGTTGAGGTTTTTATATATGCAAACCACCTTACCTTTCAAAATTTTCCACTAGTTTCTGCAGGTTTTTCCACTACACAACAAGGATCTTACTCTGGTCTTATTTCATTGAAAATCTGGAGTCTTGTTGCAACATTTTCTGCCAATATTGCACATACAAATGCAGATGCAAGTCAACAGCCTTTACATAGAATCCAACTAAATACACTTATTGTACAGCATGTTATATTATATTATCTCCAACACATTTCAGCTCAGAAGGTGCCATAATCAGGGAGACAAAATACAAGGGAATATATATGTGTACAGTCACACTGGACGGTGGTACATGTGCATCTCTCTACGTACGATATAGCAGCATCAAATAGTTTTTATAGTTCAATATTCATCTCAGGATATCCATAACATAATGGTAATTACAAATTAGAAAGTATAAACATTATTTTAAAAAGCTTGTTTAATCTAACCAGTTGTCATAAAATACTTATTTATATTGCACAGAAGGCAGTATTTGATTTGCACCGGGACTTCAACACTCATTCCCCGTAATGCCCCATAATGATGGGATTCACAGTATACTATTGAAGTGAACACACTGTACAGTGCAACCATCACCACCAACCAGGCTCTCGACTGGATGTGACTGTTCCTATAGTGAGAACTGAGCCTTTGCCCACAGACTGCCTGATGACTGAACATTGCTCTACACCAACATCATTATACATATCTGTGCCATGCATCTTGTTTATGAACTTGAAATGTCAAGAATGTGTTATGCAGGCAAATGGATTTAAATATCACAAAAACTGATGGCATTTTCATGTAATGCTCTACATTTCAAGCCACACCCACACACTCAAAAAATCTTTACTGGAACATCATAAATTATTTGATAATAAAGACTGCAGTTTCAACAATACTAACATTAAAATCCACCTGGAGACATGATCATGGGTTACTTTTGTCAAGTTCGCATCACCCAACATCAACTTTAAGCTGATTCCCCCACATGCTTAACATTTGACACAAATTCAGAAGTGCTCAGAAATCTCACCACTCTGTGTAGGCATTCAGTGCCAGCCCTTATTCCCTAGAAAAACACCATTTTGAGACAAACACAGCATCAACTAACAGCAAAAACATGTACCAAGCATCAAATGCTCATTAAAATTAAAGACCACAAAGGACAGAATGGATTTTTTAGCACAGCGACATTTAGTAATATTGATTAAATTTTACAAAATGTATTTATACAAAACATTCAGTTTTTACCTTTCAGAAAACACTGCACATTCATTGCAAAGACCAACCAACTGACGTTCCTCAGTTGGGGGGGGGGGGGGGGGACACCATTTCATCTGTCAAGGGTATGAATCCCACAAATGCACTCTATGGACTAAACAGTAAGTTCATAATCCTAAGCACGTTGTGACTGTGCATTAAATGGTCAGTACTAAATATGTCTGGTTCTGATTATTTACCAGAAAATGTATGTCTGAGTTATGTCCGTATCTGTCCCTCTTCCAACAGATGGTGCAGCCTTTTATTTCCAGAATCGTGTCTCCAATATTGGGTACGACAACCCTTCATTTGTTGTCTCCGGTGAGCAGCATCACCCCAGTAATGCAGACTACACTGATGACTACAGTTCTGATGATGATTCAAGGGCAAATACATCAAAGGACAAAAAGTAAGCTATGTTGTGCTTCATCTGTACAGTTCCAGCTGCCATATTAGAAGTACAGCCTTGCCTGGAACAAGAAAGCATTTATATTAATTAAGACTTCAGTCAGTAAATATGCAAAGATACAGCAGTATACGCTCATCTGTCACATAACCCAGTCAGTCAGGACAAGCACAGGAATGCACTTGGGCATCTGCTAGCCAAAGTGAGGAAATTTCAGTTCTGTACCTTGTAACACATATTGAAACAAAGACTCCCACTTCAAATTTACAGTGTTATTTACAGAGGTGTCACTACCTAATTTTGCACCCAAGGCAAGAATATAAAATTGTGTCCCCCTTGTACTTTCATAAGGCTGATCCCGGTGGCTGTGTGGTCTACGGCATAGGCATGAAGCCACTTGATTGCTGCAATTACAGGTTTGAATCCCATTGAGGGCATGGATGTTCGTCTCTTATGTTTGTTGTGTGCTGTGTAGGTAGCAACCTCTGTGACAAGCTGCTCCCTTGTTCACGGAGTTCTATCAGGTGTGTGTCCGTGTATGATCACTGGCTCGCTCGCTCAGGCAAAGAATGGCAAACAAATGAAGCAAAGTTTGGAACTGCCGCATCATCCTGCTGCCTACACATGCACAGTGTGCAGACTTCTAAAATGCCCTTCATAAACATGCTTTTATGGAGACTTTCTGGGACTTTAAGTGTGACATCTATATGTGTGTGTGTGTGTGTGTGTGTGTGTGTGCACGCACGTGCGTGCGTGCTCATGCGCGCACGCATACTTACATTCGTCCAACACCCACTCTCCATCTCCTGCACTTTAAAGACCGGGTTCACCACTTGTTCACAACGCTGTAGCCCACACTAGTTCCCATGGCAACAACAATTTAAACGTGCCTTGGTTGCCATGATCACAGTGGTTTCAGAAACAAGTAACAGGGGCTTTATCATAGATCCAGATTATGAACAGTTCTGTAAGAATGTCACTATATATTGTTGTGTAGCAACTTAATTTCACGCACCAGTCTCAGAATGTTAAGTCTTACCTTTATTCCCGATTGGGACACAAACACATGCTTTGGCATATAACCAGAACACACCTTCTTCACACACTTTCTTTCTTTCTTTCTTTCTTTCCTTCCTTATTTACTTATTTCTTTTCTTTTCTTTTCTTTTCTTTTCTTTTCTTTTCTTTCTACTTGTATTCATTTGGTGAGTTTAGGTACCAATGTAGTAGAAGAACCTACTGCCTCCCTCAGCATCAACCCTAAGAATGGCACAATGTTTCTCCACATATTGGCACCTACCTAGCTAACTACATGGTGTGACATCTCTGAACTCCGTAACCTTAATATTCACTCTTACGAGAACTTCAAATCTCACATTCACATACATTTGTCAGTGACAATAAAGTCAGCATTATCTTATCTTAGGTGGACATCCCATTGTGCCATCAACTGTATAGTCTATAGACAAGTTCAGCCAAACACAACAATTCAATTTACTGTAAAAACTGTTTTTACAATAAACTCAATTGTTGGGTTTGTAATTGTCTATAAACTATTAGCATTATCTCATATTTCTTATTCTATGATTTTCTTACTAATAAACATTATTTACCACAGGTCAGATCATGATCATCTGCACAAAGCTCCACAACAAGTTGCGTATAAAGATGACACTAAAGAATCTGCCTTCTGATGTGTTACTGATGCTGATGAACACGTGCAATGTTTTTACACCAGCAGAACCACTCGCAACCAGCTATCTATATTTTTGACAGACAGACAAGAAAGGACACAGTACAGCAAATAATAAGGGTTTCAACCCAAAGACACAAGCAAAGTGACTGTAATGAGATGTGTGGTTTCCAAAGCAATACACACAGACAGGTACGGGGGTGCCAACATCTCGCAGGGATATAATGCTGCCACATTTAACAATACTGTACTCATTTGTGTGACTACACAGTGTCATGATCCACAAGACCACAATATTACATTATTTATTCATGTAAGTTAAATTTATCCCAACAAAAAGATCTGTAAATTGTTCATAGCCTAATAATTAAAAGCTTTTGTATTTTCTACATGTCTCTTATTAACATCTGTCTCAAAGCTCATGATATTGATGTGCTGTTACTTTATACAGGGGTCTTATTTTATCTGACAACTATCACTTTTCACTTCCTACCAGAACCTTACTGCACACACAGACAGTCAAATGAATGGACTATGTTAATAAAATAATTCAGCTGAAAGAAAATAGTGACTGACAGCTGTCAGACAGAATACTGACTCCGCACAAAACTACTGATAATACAGGAGTTTCAAAAACACAATTGCTAATAATGGTTCAGCTTGGCCAATTAGAGTAGTTTTCATTTCCATGAATGTAATGCTGTTAGTTAACTAGATTAAGCTTTACTTTTATTACTGGACATGTTGTTAAAGAAAGGCACCAGTGATTGTGAATTAGTACACAAATCAGGCATATTTACACTTAATATTATTGTCACTAATAACTCAAAGATTTGATGCATATTTTACAAATTATATCTAAATATTTAACAATCTTGTGAATATATAATTAGGTCCTCCTGTAATTACATCGTTCACAAATATGGTAGAAAGACACCATTTCTGTATGAATGTTCAATACAACATGCAAATATGTCCATCGACACCACTTCCAAGAGAAAAGGCAGGAGAGAATAAAGTCTCATGAAGACGGTCAGGGGAACTGTGTGCTTGTCTAGCATTTCTGATACTCTTGTTCTAATGTAATAAAATACATTCTCTTATTCCATTTGCTTTTATGTGTGTGTTATTTAGCCCAGTGCTTCTCAACCTTTTTGAGCCGCGACACAAATCAGACCAGAAGCTTTGTCTCAAAACCCCAGGCATCAGAAACAAAGACAGGTGTAAAATAAAAAATGTGAATTCGTATGATGAATGGGACATTGTAATGATTTAATGAGATGAGGACCAACATATACGCAACTGCTTATTGCTGCACAAGCCTGAGCTTAGTACTGTGACTCCTCCTATCTACGATCTTATAAATGTGAATTTTTCCATATTTGGCAAGGTGTTCCTCAAATTGAGAAAATTTTGCCAACCATACGATAACTCCAGCAAAAAAGATAATTTTGCTTGTCTGATCCAGTTACTTCTCATTGGGAGGTTGGCAACCATTGTACAGAATGTTCTGGTTCATTTTTATAACATAACAGCTAAGTCAACATTGCTAGTCACTGCAAGTCATTACATTTACAGGAAATGCTGCTCCTAATACACTTATCAACACAGTGTGAGTTAGTAGCAAGTGAATTGTTGATACTTTCACAACCCACTCAGAACAGCATCGCAACCCAAATGTTGGTCACAACCCATAAGTTGAAAAACAGTGTAGCCTACAGAAATGTTTGATTTTCCAGTACAATAGGATGTGTAAAAGAAACATTTGAGGTTGTCACAGGGGTGATTATCAAGGCTGCAGTCTTCTGGAATGTGGTAATGTGTAGTCACATAGAGAGTTACTTGGTAACCATGTACCAGATTAAGTGGTATCACATCCCAGATGACCATATTCTTGACATTCTTCTCAAAGCATTGAATTCAAATAAAAGGTCTCAAACAGAACCACAAACCTGTATTCCTTTCAAGGACTTCATGCATTTCATTGCACTATTAAGAAGGCTACTAACCAAAGATATCTACAGCCTAAGTACCTCCAACTGAGTGCAGAAGTCTCAAAGTTTGTGAACCTTAACATTCAGAAATTTGCCGATCTCAGTGGCCATGCGGTCTCAGGCACAGGTCTGCGGCCGAGCACTTGCTGGGATCATGGGTTCGAATCCCACCAGGGTCACGGATGTTTGTCTTGTACAGTGTTTGAGTTGATAGGTAGAGGTGTCTGTGACAGGCCGATCCCTTGTCCAGAGGAGTCCTACCGACTGTGGTGTGCGCTTGAGTGTGATCAAATAAGATCACAAAAACCCTCAACACCTACTGTGAACAAGTCAGTAGAAGAGGGAAGAAGTGAGTGAGTGAGTGAGTGAGTGAGTGAGTGAGTGAGTGAGTGAGTGAGTGAGTGAGTGAGTGAGTGAGTGAGTGAGTGAGTGAGTAGGTAAGTAAGTTTCAGAAATTTGACCTTTCATAATCACCAAATTTAATATCAGTTTTTCTGTCCCTTGTGAATAGTTCCAATAAATAGCGATGAGACCACATGGCTGGCAAGGCAGCCTCTCCCACTCCCCTGCTATTTTGAATATCACTGTCAGTCAACGAGGCTAATTATTTTTGTGCGTTACAGAATACAACTCCCCTTCAGTCATTTAACGTACTCTATGCTGTCAAAAAACGTTCACCTAGACTTCACCCGTGATGACACTGAATGTATTCTGTATACAACTAATAGATTTACAACTATTTAAAAATGTTAATAAAACTTTATCTATTTAACTGCATTTTAATAAACGCAAAAAATTTTCAAATGATTCTCTAACCACAGCAATGATGCTCAATTGCCTCAGTGAGAACCACACAAAGATAGCAAAAATAGCTGCCATGGTAACCTACCAAAAAAGGGAGGAAGCAACAAATGAACCAAACTCATTTTTATATAAAAAGGTATAAATTAAGATAAACTTTCATCCTTCTTACAGTTACTTTATATTTGCTTAATGGTATTTAAAAGTTCTTGGAACCAAGTGGGCATTCATGTTGAAACAGAATCCTGATGTTCATGGCAGTTTCATCAAATCCAATTAATCACGAACACCGACAGTGATCACTTAACTGTAGGGATGACAGCCAGTATCCTGGTGGCAGGTACAGTTATCCTGGCAATGCAACTGTCGAATTCTTGGCTGAAGATTATATTCTTGTGGGACATGATGCCATGTAGTTTGGTAAACAGGTACAGCACGTCAGACAAACATGCTGCTCCCACCTTCAGGATAGAACATAGAGACAGCAGGTGCCTCTGACACATTGCTATCTCTCTAGGGAAATAAATGACACAGATCACAGCCTTAATATTCATTATTGTGAGCCCTCAAATCTCACTGCTGATTCTACTAAATGGGCTGCTGAAGCCTTGGCTAGCAGTTGGACACATTTCAGAGCCACGTCCCTGTGTATATGCATGCTACCATCACAGCATTCTAAACCCAAGTGTTAGACCATCCAACAGTACTGCACCTTAAATCAAACTTGATGGTCACATGAAGTGGATTAACAGGTAATAAATATCAATTCAGCTACAACTTGAGTCAGACAATACATGCAAACTGTGTGTTCTTTATCATGATACCTTTCACAGGTGGAACTACTTACGAGTCCCAACTAGTGAGTAGGTTAAGAATTAGTGGAGGAGGTATGCGTAACTCTCGTTTTATGCCAGGGTTACATTCCACAAAAATGTCGTGGAAATTGAATACAAAACTGACATTTAAAACAACGTACTTCCTGGGGGTTAGGGGACTGACAACCTCACCCTGTATAGTGTATGACTATACCATTAGTGGACATACAGAGCTGTAGAGTATATAGGTACTATATATACAGTATATATACATTTCTAGATAATATATTTATTTATTTCTAATGCAATAAAAATTTAAGAGACTCACATCCACAGTTTTTGGTAGGTTCAGTCGGATAGGACTGTGGTAGTCTTGCTACACAAACAAACCCTTTAGTTCCTGACTTAGCACTTTCTTTAATTCTGTCAGCATCATCATGAATTTTATGCACGATACCATGAGAGAGCAGCATTACAGCATATATCAACAATTCGTTCACCTTTTTCATGTCGCATTATTACGTTTAATTTCTCTTCAATACTGAGTGTCTTTCGCCCATTTTTCACTTGGATTGCACTAGGTGATGTAGATTTATGTTTCTCACTCATATTGGTGAGACAAGCCAATGCTGTTGAAGAGAAAACTAAATAAGCCACGTGGATATAACATAAACATAACCAATCCGTATACGTGACTGATGGTGTGACTGTGACATCACTTCTTCTAGCCTCCTACAGAAGATTACAGTGATGACGGATCGTCTATGCCAAGTCACATAAAAGCAAAAATTATCGCATAAATTTGAAAAGTTGTGTAAATTTTCAAGTCACGTTAAAGCGAAATCGCACAAAAGGAAATCGCGTACAACAAGAGTTACCTATATATGTCTATTCCCGCTGCCTGCCCTCATGGCAAGGGCAGGGAGTTTACCTTATACTTAGATGTCCTACTATCCTACCATGGGCCACGATAGTGTAATCATTATAGCAACTCACTACAGGCTGGATGAGCCATGGATGAAATCACAGCGGGGGTGAGATTTTCCACACCCACCCAGATTGATCCTCGGGCCCACCCAGCCTCCTGTAAAATGGGTACTGGGTCACTTTCCTGGGCATCTAGCAATGGGGTGTGGCATTGACCACCAACCTGTATCTAGCGCCAATGTTAAAGAAAGAGTACAGCTATACCTCTCCTCCCACTCTGCACCTTCATGGTCTGTTATAGGGTGACCTTTACCTTACTAACATATGAAGAGTCATGTTACTTCTCACCTTTGCTTTATATACAACACTCAACAGCAGTATCATACTCATCGCTACTTGGCACCAATAAACAGTCATCAGCATACGATCCATTTTCAACGTAAAGCTCCTATTTGGTTCCAAAAACTTATAAAATACCAAGAACAAAAACATAAAATAACCTGAAAAAGCATACAAAGCATGGAAGTTTATTTTTAACAAAACACAGATACTCCTTGCAGGCATAAAATACATTTCACGATTGAAGAAGAATCTCATTCTGTAAGACATGGAAGCAATCAACTTCACTTAATGAAAGGAAAAACTTCAACCAGCTGATTGTGATTTGAACAAAATGATGAGAATGGAGGAAACTGACTCACTAGCCATGTGGCCTCACAATGATTCACTGCAACCAGTCACAAAAGATCAAAACAATGGTATTAAAATCAGTACTTATAAAAGGTCAAAATCCCAAAGAACAAAGGTCACAAACATCAAACCTGTACTGTAGTTCTCTACTTCTTCTAGGACAGCAGACCTCCATATCCAACAAAAATAACCAGTTACCTTCATGTTCTGGCTACTTTACACCCAGCATCTATTGGGTTTTAGGCTATGATGACCTAGAGATGGTTAAGACAAGACACGAAACTAAACAGTTCCTTTTCTTGCCAGCAACTAAACTGCCCATCGAACCCACACTGTTCTTGGGTTGCTTGACCCCAAAAATGAAGGTACTACAGACCTTCAAAACGTCAGACCTACTCACCTAACAAAGCGTCACACCCCAGAAGACTTTAATCTCCAGTAACACTGCTGTGAGAACCTTAAAACTCTTGTAACATTCAGCTGTTCTTGTTACTAACTTATGACAGTACCAGAAGTTCAACAGTCAAATTTTCATCACGTAAGACCAGCCAAGACGTACTTCATGAAGGAAATATGTATGAAATGCAGCAGGAATAATTACCACAGTCAACTGTACACTCGCATTACTTCAGCCCACTCCTCTGCTGGCCACTCCCCATTCTCTCTCACGTTCGGTGGACTGCTCTTCCAGTCCCAATGCGTTACTGGAGTGAACCAATCAGAACCATAGTTGGCTTCAATGTATGCCTGCGTCTCACAAGGCACTCTCACTTTTAGTTCCAGAAACTCTGTCCAGCACAAAGTGAAACGTGGAAAAAGGTACCTGAAACACCAGAAGCATGTCATCATGATGCAATGAGAGGAGATTCCAACACTCGTAGTGCATTCACATAACCACAGAAATATCTGTAACCTTAGCAACCATGATAACCAGAAATCTATGGTAATGTTAATAACAATGGTAATGTTACTAACCAAACTAGTCATAAACTTGTCCCTAGACACATCTTGAAGACATGCAGGGGGAGTGCAGGAACAGCTCCACTTATTCTTAACCATGGCACTAGTGGAGGTCAGTGGTCAGCCTCATGGACCAACAGCTTTATGCCCAGGGAGAGGCAGATGTTTGAACCCATCTACCAAACTATACAGCACCACACCACACCACAAAAGACTAGAGCCAATAACCTTGACATGTTTGCAGCATCAAAACTTAGCACTCCAACATCATAAACATGAAACATCATGTCAAAACTCCCAGCATAAAAGTTTTAATTTGAATCTGAGCCAGGTCATTTTAACCGACATCACTAGCATGTATCTTCTTCCAACATCAATTTTAACATCATCCTTTAGTCTCCACATGTCCTTATCTTCCAGAGTTTCCCATCAAAATCCTAAATGAATTCCATACTCCCCTGATGTCCATTTCACTACAACCAAATTTCTTTAACTACCAACAGCAACAAAAGATGTGTAATCTCACGTAGTCCTTAGTCTCTTCCATTTCATGTCTCTTAGTTGAAAATATCTAATTTAATCAGATTAAGAAACAATGAAAAAGCATTTGTTTTGTACATGTATCAGAACGTTTAATTCCAGTGGCCACAAGGTCTAAGGTGTGGGTCTGCGGCCATTTGCTCACTGGGATTGCGGGTTCAAATCCCGCTGGGGGCACGGATGTCTGTCTCTTGCGAGCATTGTGTATTGTCAGGTAGAGGTCTCTGCGTCAGGCTGATCACCTGTCCAGAGGAGTCATAGAGAGTGTGGTGTGTCTGAGTGTGACTGTGAAGCCTCAATAATGAGGAGGCCCTGGCCCACTAGGGGCTGTTGCACCACGGGAAAAACAATCAGAACGTTTAGGGTTATGGATGCTAAATGAGTTCCTAATCACTTTTCAGTCGAACAGTAAATATGAGAATTTCACAGCAGTGTTGCTGAAGAGTCAAGTTTTCTGGGATGTGATGCCATGTCCTGGAGTGCGCAGTTCCTCGCATTTTGAAAGATCATACTGCCTTCATCTTCATGGTCAAGCCTGCACTACAATCCTTTGAAACATCCGGAACTGTTCACCCAACAACATTGTCACATCTCCTAAGACTTGAATTTAAAAAAAAAAAACATACTCATTGAATTTATAATGCAGTCACTTAACTTTGGCATCTGGAAATAGGAGTTTTAAAACTGCCAGCACTACTGGTGACCAAATTTAAATCCAAGGGTAGCACTTTTTCATCTGAGAACAGGTGATCTTAAACCTCATTGGTTCTACTAGACTAATAGCCATATTTTAGCCCACAGGAAATAGTACCTATACTGAAAAATGTTACACCCCCTCAGTTGGATCATGCATATGTACTGTTACAGTGATACATGACACGGCTGGCAAAGGTTAAACAAGAACCACATCTGCACTTGTTACTGTTATTCCCAGTTTTGTAACATTTTTAAATGATTTATTAAGAATTACTATAGTAGTATTCCTTCCACTCACTTGAACTTTTTCCCAGATTTTGCCTGTGTGCCGCCATTCCACAAATATGGCCCATCTTCATAGAAGAAAAATATATCAAGCTTAAGGTCTCCACTGGAAAAGGACAACTCCAGACTATCATTTACTCTCCCAAACCAGTGCTTCAATGTGAAGCCATGTGCAAGGAACTCACGCAATATCTTTTCACTGTAGTCTGTGATGAAGATCCCCACATCAACATCTTTACTGTATGGGATGATGTCACACTGATGAAAGTAGCCTGGAATTACATTTGCAAGAGATCACAGAATTTATTGTTACCATCAGTCACCTTTTAGCACTGAGCTGCTCTAGTTCTTAGACTTCTACTTCCAGAATATATCCTCTGGGCTGGATTAAGTGGAATGAATTCCTGGGAATAGGGAAATACAAGCTTGGTTAGGCAATGCAAGCCAGCCATGAGTTAAGTCCAAGGTTCCCTCTAAGCTGCGCAGGTGCGCAGCCACTCAGTTAACTATACTGCTCCTATGCACACTGAATTGTTGCCACACAGCTGGAATTTTTCAACTTTCATTGTAAATATTTTTATTATGTATATTACAAAAAACTTGTAAAGTGCCAGGCAGTTGCCAGGTTGTGTAAAAATTTTCTGCTCAGAGCAGTAGCAGGTCTGTGCAGCTGTAAGAAAAATTAGAGGGAATGCTGGTTAAGTCAAACTCACACTGCTATAACTTGAGAAGCTTACCGAAGTATGTGCTGTGCCTCACATACAACAGGTCAGTGTAAGTCAGAAATGTTTCCTGCTGAACAGTGTTAATTTGCAGTACTTTGGAAATTATACACGTGTCATGTAAAAAAGTTGCCCAAACATAAATGGCCAACATAACAGAGACTGTTGTCACAAAAAGCCCCACGTAGTTAGTGAAGTAATCTCTATGTGACCTTAAGGTGCAATAAGTGCATGCTAAATTAGAATCTCCATGTTTTTCAGAGCAACAATAAATAACTCAACAACTGTGGCCTCTAAAACCTCCAGATGTAAAACCACGTAACTTTTATCTGCACAGGATACTGAATGATGCAGTTTATGTGAACAAGACATATTCTGCACAAAAACTGAAAGACAATATTCAAAGGAACGTTCCCAGCAATTCCAGCCAAGAACTCTACCATGTGTCAAAATATATTGTAAGAAAAGTG
The DNA here is from genome assembly GCA_013340265.1 of Coptotermes formosanus. Taxonomy (NCBI): domain Eukaryota; kingdom Metazoa; phylum Arthropoda; class Insecta; order Blattodea; family Rhinotermitidae; genus Coptotermes; species Coptotermes formosanus. The sequence goes on from BLKM01000709.1 coordinate 173,128, forward strand.
CAAACCTTGCTTAGAAGATGGAAGTTGGCACGTCAAGCGGGGCTGTGGAGTCAGAAGGAATTTTAGGTGGAGTCGGTAAAAATGTACCAACTCCAACTCCAACTCCAACTCCAACCTTGATATAAAAACTCAAGTAGATATTAGCTACAATAACCATCACACTTATACTTACATATAGGTTAAAAGTCTAAAAAGTAGCCTGATGATTCATGTGGTGCTGATGAAATGTCTTATGACACCATTTACCATTTTAGTAGGTTTACCATTATTGATACACATTGAGCTTTTATGAAGGAGTCAAAGTCAGAGTTGGAGATTTAAAAATTAAGGAGTCAGAGGTTTTGTGTACCGACTCCACAGCCCTGACTTCAAGAATCTTCAATGAAATAAGGTCAGTTCAACTGCAGGGAAAAAATGGACTACAAATTCCTGGCAGATGTAGGCTTATTAAGAATACAGCTCCTGCAACAGCTGCAGCCCTGTGGAAAACATTAAAGATACACTCTAAAGCATCACCTCAAGGTATTCTTGTGACTAACTGGCCTTGATTCTACAGCCTGTGTTCTGTAAACTGGAGCTGTGAGAAAAGGGGAGATTCCTCTGAAGTCTTCGAACTTACAATAGTACTAGCAAAGCAAGTTCATATAACTAGACATGTCCCACTGCTAATCCAGAATCGGATTCCAAGTTTGTCCAGTAGCGTCTTGGTTTTTGACAGCAGCTTCCATGCTCTGTGGACAAACCTCAGGGCTTCATGTGTTGTATCTCTTCCATGAGATCGGTGAAATGAGTCTGCTAATGTGTGACTGCATTCAATGAACCTTGAACTTGAAGCATCATGCAAGAAACGAGGAATATCCTTTGGTATTAAGAAAGGAATACCACTCATACTAACAACCTCTGTTTCAAACTTGTCAAACGCCCCTTCAGTCTTCATCATCTGTACACTGTGCACAGACAAGCCAAAAGCTGAAAGTTCTGATATAGCTCGTGGATCACTGAGGAGATTACCATGCCACCAGTAGTTACCATCCCTCTCATGAAACAGTACCAGATGTATTACAGTATTCCTCTTGAGCAAGTAACAGATTGGTATATTTATAGAAATACCAGATGGTACTTCAGGTGGATTTGTGTTTTGTAAAGTGACAACATGGAATCTGGCTTGTTGTAACAAAAATACAAACTCCTCCTGCAAAAGAAAGGGAAAACAATGAAATATAAGTTCATGTTAACTGGATATCACCTTGATTTCAGGCTTTTGATGCAACATTAATGAGATCTGCATGCTTCTCAGGTATTATACAGTGTCGAATGGTAATGCTTTGCCGACGTTTCAGGACAAGGTATCGGTCCCATCTTCAAGGGTCCAGAAATCTTGTTGGACTTCTTGACCCTTGAAGACAGGACCGATACGTTGTCCCAAAACATTGGTAAAGGATTACAATTTGACACTGAGTAATACCCCAGAATAGGGTGGATATCACCTTATTATACTTAATTATGATTATTATATGGAAAAGCACTTATCAAGCGATGCCAGATAGGAATCAGATGGTCAGCCTTGATGAACACATGAAACAAAGTACATCTCACACACAAGCTTTCAGGTTTACATGGCAGGTCAAATGGTCTTCAGATGTTCACTCCATGCAGTGCAATGTGCCTGTTTCAGTGTTTTAGAGGAACTTGCTGCTTCCCTGTTCAAGGTGAATTAATTCAGTTCAAAATTACATTCCAGTTTTTTTTGGACTGTAATGCTGCATCGCTGGGTGACTGGTTCCCCAAGTTCCTTCAAGCTGTCGAGCACCATTCACCCAATGACACAGTGCCACATCCCCAGTTACACCGCCTTCGTTCAAAATGCTGGGATTTGTAAAAACCCAGAAGGCCATCCTTGATCGTATCTCATACACAGCATAGTTCTTCAAACAACAATGTAATCAAGAATATTATATTTCAGGGAAATGTTGTGATATTTTATTATTGTACAAAACTGTTTTATGCTTTACTAGCTGCATACAACTAATTTTGCAGCTACTTACTACAAGTCAATACAATGAACTCAACTGACATACTGATCTGTGAGATCTGAGGTTCATATGGCAATGACTATAAACATTATTGCAGCTAGTACAGCTAATATTTTGGGCAGTGTCCATCATCTTGAGTTCTTTCAAACACAGTTTCGAAAACTGGTCCTGTTTCCATCATCAGGTGTAAATGGAGGAAAGATTCTTACTCAGTTGGGCCTGTTGTAAGAGTTAGTAATCACTGGGTTCAGAGATCAACACAGGCTTTTAATAAATGGGCCCAACCAAACAGAAATATTCCCACCATTTGTACTCCACAATGGGAAGAAATAGTCTCCAAAACACAGTTAAAAGAAATTCCACATTGCGGTCATTCTCCAAAATAATAGTCATATATATATGTACCTAAGATTAGCATCCTGCATTATGTGACATCCAGTAGTTAAGCAGTTAAGTAATGTTTTGGAGAAACCTACAGTTTCCATCTCTCGTGCTCTCTCTCTCTCTCCCCCCCCGTCACTCACGCATGCACACACACCATGTTGTTAATATGCAGATGTTGGCTCAATCTACTGTGCATAGCCTGTGTGAATACATTAAAAAACACTTAACAACAAGGCTTTGGAGTGGGAAGAAATATTAGCAGTCGGAGTCGCAGTCAGTAAAAATGTACTGACTCCCACACTGACCTCGCTATAACTCTGAAATAGATACTAACTACAATGACCATTAGACTTATACTTAAATATAGGTTATAAGTGTAAAAAGTAGCCTGATGATTCATGTGGTGGTGATGAAATATCTTATGATAATATTTGCCATTTTAGTATGTTTACTATTATTGATACACATTGAGCTTTTATGAAGGAGTCGGAGTCAGTAAAAATGTACCGACTCCGACCTTGATATAAAGGCATAACTACAATAACCATTAGACTTAAGCGCAAATATAGGCTATAAGTGTAAAAAGTAGCCTGATGATTCACATTGTGGTGATAAAATATCTTATGATAACATTTACCATTTTAAGAGGTTTACCATTATTAGTATATACTGAGCTTTTATGAATGAGTCAGAGTTTTAAAAATTGAGAAGTCAGGGTCCGAGGTTTTGTGTACTGACTTCACAGCCCTGGTTCATGAAGAAATAGGCCCATGAATATCGTCACATGATAGGAACCTGCTGTTTCCATCTTTAATGTATCCTACAAAGGAAGCAGCAGGTTCACCAGAAAGTCAGTACATGCCTAACAGACTGTACAGCGTCACATCCAACTATACAGCAATCAACATACTGACTTGTAACACTCAGCTGCTGTACACTGTCAGTCATAAGTGACCGTGAAAGAACAAAAGTATATTATATAATAATTAATCACGAAAGCTGAAACAACACTCACACTCTGCTTAAGTCCTGTAAATAATGTAACAAATGTTGCCGGATATTTCGCTTCACAAAGAACACATCGTGATCTGAGATCATTTTCATGATTTGTGAAGTGCTGTAACACTTGACTGTCAACTGCGAATACAGACATATGTAATTTCGAGGTTATGTTCGCAACTGCCTCAACATCTTTCAAAAAAGTATGATGATGCGGATTGTATGGATACAGGAGCAACCCAAAAAGGCTTAATTGGGCAACAAGGAGAACTAGCCCTCCTACAAGGCTGAGATGAACAGCAGATTTCTTCTTCATAATTTTTCAAGACTTTCCCTCAGACTACTTCCACCTGAAACAATCAACGGGTAAAATTATGTAACTGAAATGGCTATTTTTGGTAGAGTTTGGGGATACAGCCCTACTACTTCATACAGCTAACATATTTTCAGTTTAAAACACCAATGTAACCTACATCCTAAAAATTCTGAATAGGCCATGCCAAACCAACTCGGTCTACTGGTACATTATCTTTCAGTCAAAAACCACGTCAGGGGCATCAAGAATTTAATCAAACCTTTAAAACGTGACATAACGGAAGCCCTGCACAACACTGAGTCGTACCTACTAACACCATAATGCTTGGTCTTTCTTAAAAACGTTTACAGCTTCTACAATCCACATTCCTAACCTCATTAACTTATACTGTCCGCTATACTACGATATCTATCTTCAGCCACTATTCAACGCACGTACACGTAAAAGAGCAGTACATGACAACTGACGTTGAAGCACACGCGATAGTTTACGTACCCTTCCATCACGGACATCTCACAGGTTACGTTCATGTTCATCACAGTTCATACCATGGTCATACAGCCTTCTCCGCACGCTTTCCGTTTACCTCCGCAAGGTGGAACACACAGTCACAGGTTAATACAAGTACAGATTAGCAACTCTGTTGAAACGTAAAATTACAGCACCATGTACGTAACCCGCCCGCACTACTTGCCAGCATGGTCCACTGGTTGAAGGTAAAGGCTACTGTACGTGATATGTGCGAGTGACTGTGTGGTAGCGAAGCACGTCAGACAGCGGTATGCGCGCTGCTTAGCCCATACCACAGGACACTTTCGTGCACCTACCATGCATTCCGTCACAGATAAAAAACGACGGATTAGGTTTGGACAGTGATCTAGCATGCAACTTACCCATGATACCCAAATGGCGCTAATTCAATTCGAATTCAGTTGTGACGTATTACACCTGCAGCAGATTAAACTGGGCAAATATTTCTTACTATAAGGTTCAGAATCTTTGGTCTTCTAAACTGCTATCTAAAAACATAATTATTAAAATATTATTTTGTATTGGTGTCAGCCTTGAGTTTGTCATATGCACGGAAAAGAGCTCAATAACTCAGAGGGATTTACAGTGTTCAGGACAGAATATTCACACCTGCAGGGGACTATATATAGGACTATAGAATATATATAGGACAACAAGATGGCGTCAAGCAGTTATTTCGTCAATTCAAGTTCGCGTGAAGAATTGACATTCCTTCCAAACTAAGGTGAAGTAAACGTAATTCTCAATGGTGAAAAAGCTCAAAAACGAGAGGAATTTCCAGTAAATAATGAATTATTAGACTTATGCAAGGATATGTTGGAATTTAAAAATCTGTTAAGATCAGCCACAAGAAGTTCTGTCAAAGAGGTTATTAAACATGGGATAGACGTGATCTCAGCTAAAGTCGCAAGCCTAAGTGATGATTCTTCCAGAAATAATGAAGATAACAACTGCTGGAGAGAAGTTAGAAGGAAGAACAGAGGATCTGCAATTACGAAACAAACTGCATGTGTGGTACCGACGATAGTTAATAGATTCCAGCTACCGAATTTTGAGGAGAGTAATTATGAAATTTCAGAACGAAGATCGGAATTTCATCGAATACCTACTAAAGCAAGAGGTAAGACAACAAAATGTAGAAAGAAAACAAATAAGGTTATACTGCTGGGAGATAGCCATGCAAGAAATATTGCCGAAGAATTGCAACATAACCTTGGTCAACAGTTTCATGTCATAGGCCTTGTAAAACCGGGATCTAGACTGGAAGACATTACAAATACAATGAAATCTGACTTAAATGAATTTACAAATAGAGATGTGTGTGTAATGTGGGGTGGATCTAATGATATTGCTAAAGATGAAACCAACTATGGACTTCGTAGACTCAAAGATTTTGTAATTAAACATAGTCATACCAACCTAATAGCTATAAGTGCGCCGCATCGATATGACTTGCAGCATAATTTGTGTGTTAATGATGAAGTGAATGTGTTTAATAGAAAACTTCAGAAATACAGTAATACATTTAATTATATGCATGTATTAAATGTCGAAAATAATAGGGATCATTATACACATCACGGTTTACACCTAAACAACAAAGGTAAAGAATGTATGGCAAGCAAAATAGCTAGAAAAGTTGCTGATATATTAAATGTGAGCAAAACAAAACCAATAGAAATGCAGTGGAAAGAGAACCTAACAAAACATCCCCCAAGTTTGATTGATGTTTTTGTGAAGAAAGTAGAAGATAAATCGAAACAGATTGACCAAGAAGTTTTTCTCTCTGCTGAGGGCAAGCAACAGAAGTTGATATAGTAAGTAAAGAGCAACAAAGTAATTTGCAGGAACAAAATAAGGAGCAACAACATAAGATCTCTGAAGTGAAGATGCAGACAGATTTGGTTTACACAAATAAAAACAAAGAAGGTACTATGTATGAGGAATGCAGTAAACTGGAGGAATGTATCCCTAGTGATCAGAAAGAAGATAAAGATGAGAAGATGCTGTCTGCCAATACTGAGACACAAGAAAGGAAATTATTATCTAACATAGATAGTTTGATTGGATATTAGAAAACTCAAGTTAGGAATATAGAACTTCATCAGGAGAATGCTAAAACTAATCTGTCAAAAAGAAATAAACCTAAATTAATAAATGATGATTTTTTATGGGTAAAACCTTAAAGTGTAATTTGACAGATAAGTTAAATACCAATGCATATAAGAAAGCTACATATTTTAACATAACAAGCAATAAAGAAAATCCTTTTAAGATTTTTCATCAAAACATAAATGGCCTGAAATACAAAACCAATGAATTAGTCTGCTCTCTTGGCTCAGATTATCCTCATATTTTATGTCTAACGGAGCATCATATGAAGGAGCATGAAATAGATACAGTATCCATTGAACATTATAATTTAGGTACCAAATTCTGCAGAAAAAACAAAAAGAATGGTGGTGTGAGCATTTTTGTGCATGAATCAGTCAAATTCTCAGATATACATCTTGAAGGATATAGTTCAGAACTTGATATTGAACTTTGTGCAATCAAATTAAACTTACTTTCAGTTAATGTGATGATAATAAGCATTTATACATCGCCTACAGGAAATTTTAAACATTTTTTAAATAAATTTGAAAACATCCTAAATTCATTACATAGAAATAAAAATGAAATAATAATATGTGGAGATATAAATGTAAATTACTTAGTCACAACCCATAGAAGACAGCAATTGGACATGCTTTTAAGCACATATAACTTAATTAATTCTGTTCAGTTCCCCACTCGTATTCTAAATGTTTCATCTACTGCAATAGATAGTATATTTATAGATAAAACGAGAATACATACCATATGCCCAATTGTTAATGGGCTTTCTGATTATGATGCCCAAGAAATACAGTTAGACATTACAGCTCCTCCAAAACAAAATTATACTACAAAACAGCATAGAAATTCTACTAAATATTCCATAGATGAATTTCTGATAAATCTAATCATGAAAACTGGGAGAATGTCTTCAATAGTAATGATGCCAATAT
>BLKM01000709.1:187207-197840 GCA_013340265.1 Coptotermes formosanus
GTGGTGATTATGGTATTATGGTATGTCATGCCATTCAGTACGTATGATTACTAGCAACCTGCTGCCTCCATTTTCAACCCTTGAACTGGAAATAGCAGGGTACTCTGAATATTTCTACCTGTGTACCAAACTGCACGGTGTAACATGCCATAAGACCATAATCTTCAGAACATTCTAAACTAGCAGGTGTGCAAATACATAATGTTGGGAAAATACAGTTTTTATTAAAATGTTCGAGAAACAAACATTAAACATAATTGTAAAATCCACGTAATTAATCATTTGGGCAGTTCTTGCAGACTCCACAGGTTAGTTAAATACAACAACATTTTTAACAATCCTGTAAGGGAGAGTGATTTTAAATTTCAGTATGTTTCCAACTTTTGCCATCCTGCATGTACTGATTCAGTAGCAAGTGGCCTGTAGTGTCACAGTCTTTTTAAATTGCAGCTCTCTTCCTTTTTATACTTCAGATGTCCCTTACAAACATTTTCAGTTTGTCAGTATTACATCCTGGTGTAAAATTTACATTTTGTTTCTTTCAGTTATTGCAAGTAAATTGAAGTATTGGTGAATGGATTTTGTATGAAGGATTTCTCATTTTCTTTGATTATCAGTAATAATTAAATAAAATTTGAGATTTGTCAGTTCACATTAGACTCTATATACACATTGATATATTTTGTTTTATGTTTAGATAAGTGCAGGATGATTATAAAGTTGCAAGAAACATCAGATTTATTGATAAATAAATACCAGAGCCATAACAAGAGTGAGGCATATACAGCACTTTCCTCAGGCACGTAAAGTGAGGGGCACTGGACATATATACAAAATAATATTCTGCTACCCCATGACTAAAGTTGTTATTATTATTATTATTATTATTATTATTATTATTATTATTATTATTATTATTATTATTATTATTATTATTATTTGTATATTTACCCTTTTCCTAAGTAACTACAGTGAAAGTAAGGGGTGGGTGGCAGTGCAATTTTATATTGCTCCTGCAGGTGCAAAATTAGCTAGTTGCAGCTCTTATAAATAAGTTGGCATTTTTCCAGAGGAATGTGGAAATACTGTACTTCCAAATTACAGAACATGTGAAATATCTGATAAGTACTGCTTCCTGTAAATTTTTGTTTTGTTTTTGGGGAAAAATTGGCTATCTCTACATAGACAAATGTTGCAACTGCTTTCATCACACCCACATGTACATTTGTAATGTGCCAACCCCATTGTATGGCATTATGCGCCTGAAAACATTTTTATCAAGATCTTTAACTTTTGTGTGTAGTGTTTTTCATTTTATGCTGAGTTTGAGTCAGTATTAAAGCTAATTTAAGACCACATTTAAGTAGTGTGTTGGTTGTCATCTGAATTGAGATGATATGTGAATTTTTTTGTTAGCTATCTTGTATCAAAATCTGACACAAGATTTGTGACATACACATAATGCACAAAAACCATTCTATGTTTTGAATGCTTGTCAGTTGAGCAGTGCCTCTATACTCTCGTGGAATTCCATGAAGTAATGTAGGTTGTTGGATGTTCTGTTTCCAGTATTAATTCATGAAGGCTTGAATCTAATGATCTCCAGTATTTTTTTGAAACTGTGAAATGCTTAGTGTTCAGATGCACTTCCATATGTGAGGTAATGAGTTTAGCTTCATCAGTAGCATGTATTTCAAGTTGCAGCCACTCTTGATTTAATCTCAGTTTACAGGCGTCAGTTGTGTCAGTGTTATGGATGCCTGGCAGCTGAGATTCAGGATGTTACACTGCTCTTATTCTCATCCTGCAAAGCCACATGCAAACAAGTATATTTCATTTGATGTTAATAATGTTAATTTTGAAGGAGTTTTGTTTTCAGAATTGTATATTTCCTCAGGATTAATTTCTTTGTTGTCCTGTGTATTTGTGGGAAAACTCCCTGACTGTAAGTTATTTAATTTAGATTGGAGCTGTAGATCATGTACTGTAATTTATTTTCACATTTGTGAAAGATTGCATCTGAATGTGAAATGCCATTGATATAAAGACTGAATCTGAGGAGAAGCAGCAAAATACTGTACATAGGATAACTCAGCTTTGTCCATCATCTGGTTATCCAAAAAGATGATATGACAAGTCCAAAAGCTAAGTCGCCCTAAGTGTTAAATTCCATCATCAGAAACCTTGATAAATTGTTTTCTTTTCAGAAAAGACATAGAAGCACCCATACTTTGATGCATCTTATTTGCATTGTCTGCTGATCAAAGAAAAAATATTCCTTCTTCCTTCTCTGTAGGAATGATTAATTAGATTTTGGAGTGAAAGAGTTTAGATGGGTTGTTAATACACAAATTAATATTTAATTCAATTACTCTTTCTCTGCCATGTGTATGTTTAAAAATATCACCTTCCACCTAAAAAATATGCAACAGTATTTGGAAATGTGAAGCAGAGAGGGCTGTCTCTGGTTTTTTGTTTCCTTGGTTGTTAAAGGAGCCTTCCAGAAGGCATTGGTGATTTTGAACAGTTAGTATTGCATATCGGCTGTAAAAGGCCCATAATGGTTTGTAGTTAGGTTACCATGGTTGGATGTGTGATGAATGAGTGAATATGTAAATATGTATAAATGACTTTTTTTTAACCAATCATGTTTCTTAAGTTCTTCTGTCTCTATCATTCATATTTGGAATCACTCAAAATGTGCATTGTTGCCACATTTATAACTGCAGGACTTGTGAGCGTTTTTCTTAAGTAGTATATATTCTATTTTTACTAGCAGAGTTTATTTTTTTTTTTGTTTGGGTGTGCAACATGTTGTGTTTGAAATATTGTTCCTGAGCATTTACACTGTTCATCAGACTTGCGTGCGATAGCTGGAACAGGGGGGATATGAATATAATCATTCCATAAATATTATCACTATGCTTGTGTACCTTGTCCCCCTTAGGAACAGACTGATCATGTCAAATGTACACTTCTTGTTCTATTAATATGTGCGGTGATGATGCTGGGCAGCATGGAACAGTGTGCACGAAGTGTTGCTTCCATACCAGCTGCAGTCTGTATCACCGTCTTCCTTGCTTGGCAGTGAGAAGGTCCTGACATGAATCCTTGTAACCAGCACATTTTGCCATATAACTTCAGGTTGCAGTATTTAAACTTGTATTTATTTACAATTTTGTATTGTCAGAGTTGTAGTGACCATGTCCTTATTGTAGATATGCACAAGTATGTGAGTGATAATATATACAGTTACATAGATGTTACACCATGTTTTGTACAGAAACCCCAACATGTACCTTCCTTATAGCATGATTTGCCATATACAGCAAAATTCTGTTAATCCGACATCTTATAATTTGGAAATCCTGATAATTTGGCACTTGAGGAGAGGAGTCCCAATACCTGAAGTTTTTATTTTTGCTAGAAAAAAGCTTCATCAATGAAACAGACTGATCTGAGACATGTTCAGAAGGCCTACAAGAGCATCTGTACATCAACTGTTGTGGTATCTTGTGACCACTTGTCTCTTACTCCATCAACTTTTCCAGCTATGAAGACTCCACAAAACACAGAAGAGGACCCTGATGACCCTGAACCAGCAGATAAAGGAGATATCCAAATGGAATACTCCTCTGACTAGTTGTACAGTGCAGGTATAGGAACAGTAACGAAAAATTACCTGGAAGAAATCAGGTCAGTGTAGATACTGATTGATAATCTGGAATATCCAATAATTCAGCACATATTTGGTCCCCTGCAAGTCAGATTATTGGAATTTTGCTGTGTTTACATTTTAACCCTTTAAAGACGAAGCGTATAGCTTTTATATAAGGACTCAGTGTGTACTGCGCTGTAAACACTCTCCTCTTTGGTTATAAAAGCCAATCTCTTAATGTTTTCTAAGGCAAAAGTTGCTGTTTGTTCTGAGATCCATACAAAACACATAAACACAATGTGGGCACCACGTAGAATTTTTGAATGTTAAACCTGGTCATATGTAAAATTACTGCTAGGCTTTAAAAGGTTAAAGCAGGTGGTGTTGAAAGCTGGGTCCCCGAAGTATGGTTTCTGTTGCAAGCAGTCTGGTCAACCCCACTGACCCCAGCCCCCAAATTTCTTTGCTGAGTAACATGTATGTTCTCTTTTCCATATATAAACCTGAGAATGCTATATCAGTATACTGTGATTTTGTGTGTTGTACCCCAGGCATTGTACCAGTGTATTATTCATGTTGTATATGTTACATAAAGAGTATATTGCTCTACCACCCATGACACATATTTTTTCATGTTTTGCATTTATATTCTTCTCCGCTTTTTAATAATTCAAAAAACAACAAATGTGAAACATGTAACATTGTTTTGTTTCAATGTATATTGCTAGACATAAAACTGATATTTCCTGACCTTGATTGAAAGATGCCCAGCGAAATTCCTGTACCCATCCTGAATGGGTTGATTAGCTTGACAAGAACTCTGAAGGACTGATATGCTTTTGTTGTATCTGACAAAACAGCTACCTGCATGGAGCAGAGTCTTTCTTGATAAGCTAATCAGAAACTTTGCACCTTTTTTGGAACCCAAGACACTATTGCTGTGTTTACAACAGCCTGCCACTGGACTCTGTCATAAGCCAGAGTAGCCCAATCCACATCCTCCTACAGGGTGTCTTTAGGATCCATTTAATAACCTCCAAGCAATATATGGGTCTTCCAAGTGGTCTTTATCTTTCAGGTTTTCAGACCCAAGCCGTAGACATTTTTGTCCTGTCACTTATGTATAACATGCCTTGCCCAGCACTTCCACATTGATTTGTCATTTCAAAAATATTTGGTGAGGAGTATGCAGAACTGTAATTTTGCCTGTTGTTTTACTTGGATATAAAAGTTTGTGTTGTATGTTAGGGGAAGGACCATAGGCTGAGGGTGTTCGAGAACATGGTGGTGAGAAGATATTTCGTGCCTAAGAGGGAGGAAGTAACAGGAGACTGGAGAAAATTGTATAATGAGCAGTTCATTGACATGTTTCAGGTGATCAAATCAAGGAGGATGTGATGATGGAGTTACATGGGATTTAGGGGGTGGGGGAAGAGCTGTGTACAGGGTTTTCACTGGGGAACCTGAAGGAAAGAGATGACTTGGGAGACCTAGGCATAGATAGAAGGATAATATCAAACTGGATTGCAAAGAAATAGGATGGGGAGGGTGGTGTGTGGGCTGGGCTAATATTGGTTCAGGAGTGATAATGAGCCTTCAGGTTCCTTATAATTGGGAGAATTCCTTGACTAACTGAGGTACTGTTAACTTCAATAACATCTTCTCGAGCAGACAGATGCCCCAAAGTGTGAAATTCTTCCAACATTGTGGAGACTGACTGACTGCATCTTCGGGGCACCCCGAAGATGGGGGCACACCGTAGGTCCATGAACTGAAGGTGGGGACAGAGCTAGTCCCTGAAACAGAAGAATTTCACACTTTGGCACAACTGTCTGTCTGAGAAGGTTTTATTGAATTTTGTCGCGGCGAAAGCTTCAAGATATGTACTGTTAACTTCTTAAGGCAGGATATTGCATGAAGTTATGATTTCCAGTTGTGTTTTCTGTGACTTCCATATTGTTTTTTGTGTTTGTTTATTGCAAATACAAATCTATTCAGACAACACTCACTACATTACAGACAGTAGGCTGCGTAAAGGTCAGATATTGTTTCCTTATAGTTAATTAAATATTCACAATATTTAGATGCAATAAAAGTTAAAATTGTACATCTTATTAATGTCTTATGACATGCTGACTGTGTAATATCATGATCAAGGCAATTCCCATGCAGCATTTCAATGGTTGTGAGTTTTAGTCTTTTGCAGCATCATACTTGAGGCCTCCATTCTTCTGCGATGAAGGTGAGCGCGGCATGTTATCCTTAAATGTTGGACACCAATTACCCAGTGATCTGGTACCACACCGTGGAAGAATACAGACCATTGTATGAGTGGAACACAGCTTTGGGTGTATGTGAACATAATCTGTATATTGAGAGAAACTGGTCGTGGCAATTAATAGCAGCCACCCAGTTTAACACGGATTTTTCTCTACATGTGTGTGGTAGGTCATGTTCACTGTGTCTTCCGACAGGAGGGCAAGAGCAGGTATATGGGAGACACCATTTTATTTCGAATGCACCAAAGGAATAGAATATTTGGAGATTTACACTTAATTGGTAGTGTAATGTGAATTAGTAAGATGGATCATACAGGGATGACTTGTTAAAATATTAACTGGTCAGAGTAGAAGATTTGATGTTACAGAAACCTGCAGTCCTATCCTCAGGCCACAAAAGGAACTTCAGTGCAGAATATAGAAGCAGGAGATGCCTTGTTGGTTACATCCTAGGTGACCATAAATAATTAACATAGGGTTCAGCAGTGTACCTTTTGAGTGCAGGTTTTTTGAAACGTGATTTTGTAATGGGTTGTGTTATGAACTTCTCAAGGAAGACCATTGTGTTACAGCAGTAACAGTTAACTCCACAGGCAACTTGGATACAAATTTTAACTTCATGCTAAGGAATTGTGAAGTTAATACATCATCAGTCCATAGATTAAATATAAGACTGACTGGCTACAAACTTCACAGAGTAAAGTACTTCTTTAGAGACTAATTGTTCCATACCCCCTCTCTAGAAGTTCTCCACATTTTATGGACCCTGAAGATTCATTATCATGTATGGCTTTTATCCATGTTCCTGAGTCAGATTCTAGAACCACACATTCCCATTTTATTTCTTATATCCCATGCACTCCACATGCCTGCCTGTATCATCATCCTGGATTTGAAGAGGAGTACAGATCACGAAGATCTTCATTCAGGAATTTTTATCCCGCCTGTTGCTACTTAGTCCCCTACAGGTATTAATATTCTGTCCTGAACACTGTAAATCCCTCTGAGTTATTTAGCTCTTTTCCGTGAATATGACAAACTCAAGGCTGACCCCAATACAAAATAATATTTTAATAATTATATTTTTAGGTAGCAGTTTAGAAGACCAAAGATTCTGAACCGTATAGTAAGAAATGTTTCTCCAGTTTAATCTGCTGCAGGTGTAATACGTCACAACTGTATTCAAATTGAATTAGCGCCATTTGGGCATCATGGGTAAGTTGCATGCTATATCACTGTACAAAACCTAATCCGTCGTTTTTTATCTGTGACGTAATCTATGGACGATGCACGCAAGTGTCCTGTCGTATGGGCCAAGTAGCGCGCATGCCGCAGTGCGAATTGCTTGACTATCACGCAGTCACTCGCACATATTACGTAGAGTATCCTTTACCCGCAACGAGTGGGCCATGCCGGCAAGTAGGGCGGGGGGTTTACGCACATGGTGCCGTAATTTTACGTTTCAACAGAGTTGCTAATGTGTACTTTTATTAACCTGTGTTCCACTTTGCGGAGGTAAACGGAAAGCGTGTGCAGAAGACTCTATGACCATCGTATGAGCTGTGATGACCATGAACGTAACCTGAAAGATGTCCGTGATGGAAGTGTACGTGAACTGTCACGTGTGCTTCAACGTCAGTGGTCATGTGCTGCTCTTTTTTGTTTACATGCGTTGAATAGTGGCTTAAGATAGATATCGTAGTGTAGCGGGCAGTATAAGTTAATGAGGTTAGGAATGTGGATTGTAGAAGCTGTAAACGTTTTTAAGAAAGACCAAGCATTATGGTGTTAGCAGGTACGACTCAGTGCGGTGTAGGGCTTCCGTTATGTCACGTTTTAAAGGCTTGATTAAACTCTTGATGCCCCTTGCGTGGTTTTTGACTGAAAGGTAATGTACCAGTAGACCGAGCTAGTTTGGTATGGCCTATTCCGAATTTTTACGATGTAGGTTACATTGGTGTTTTAATCTGAAAATATGCTAGCTGTATGAAGTAGTAGGGCCGTATCCCCAAACTCTACCAAAAATAGCCATTTCAGTTACATAATTTTACCCGTTGATTGTTTCAGGTGGAAGTAGTCTGAGGGAAAGTCTTGAAAAATTATGAAGAAGAAATCTGCTGTTCATCTCTGCCTTGTAGGCGGGATAGTTCTCCTTGTTGCCCAATTAAGCCTTCTTGGGTTGCTCCTGTATCCATACAAT
The DNA here is from genome assembly GCA_013340265.1 of Coptotermes formosanus. Classification (NCBI taxonomy): domain Eukaryota; kingdom Metazoa; phylum Arthropoda; class Insecta; order Blattodea; family Rhinotermitidae; genus Coptotermes; species Coptotermes formosanus. The sequence goes on from BLKM01000709.1 coordinate 195,345, forward strand.
CCACATCATCATACTTTTTTGAAAGATGTTGAGGCAGTTGTGAACATAACCTCGAAATTACATATGTCTGTATTCGCAGTTGACAGTCAAGTCTTACAGCACTTCACAAATCATGAAAATGATCTCAGATCACGGTGTGTTCTTTGTGAAGCAAAACATCCGGCAACATTTGTTACATTATTTACAGGACTTAAGCAGAGTGTGAGTATTGTTTCAGCTTTCATGATTAATTATTATATAATATACTTTTGTTCTTTCACGGTCACTTATGACTGACAGTGTACAGCAGCTGAGTGTTACAAGTCAGTATGTAGATTGCTGTATAGTTGGATGTGACGCTGTGCAGTCTCTTAGGCATGTACTGACTTTCTGGTGAACCTGCTGCTTCCTTTGTAGGATATGTTAAAGATGGAAACAGCAGGTTGCTATCATGTGACTATATTCATGGGCCTATTTCTTTATGAACCAGGGCTGTGGAGTCAGTACACAAAACCTCCAACTCTGACTCCTCAATTTTTAAAACTCTGACTCCTTCATAAAAGCTCAATATGTACTAATAATGGTAAACCTATTAAAATGGTAAATGCTATCATAAGATATTTTATCACCACAATGTGAATCATCAGGCTACTTTTTACACTTATAGCCTATATTTAAGCATAAGTCTAATGGTTATTGTAGTTATGCCTTTATAAAAAGGTTGAAGTCAGTGCATTTTTACTGACTCCTACTCCTTCATAAAAGCTCAATGTGTATCAATAATAGTAAACATACTAAAATGGCAGATGGTATCATAAGATATTTCATCACCACCACATGAATCATCAGGCTACTGTTTATACTTATAACCTACATTTAAGTATAAGTCATTTAAGTATAATGGTCATTGTAGTTAGTATCTATTTCAGATTTTATAGTGAGGTCAGTGTGGGAGTCAGTACATTTTTACCAACCGCAACTCGGACTCCTAAAATTTCTTCCCACTCCAAAGCCTTGTTGTTAAGTGTTTTTTAACGTATTCACACAGGCTATGCACAGTAGATTGAGCCAGTATCTGCATATTAACAACATTGTGTGCGTGCATGCGTGAGTGAGAGAGAGAGAGAGAGAGAGAGAGAGAGAGAGCACAAGAGATGGAAACTGTGGGTTTCTCCAAAACATTACTTAACTGCTTAACTACTAGATGTCACATAATGGAGGATACTAATCTTAGGTACATATAAATATGACTATTATTTTGGAGAATGACCGCAATGTGGAATTTCTTCTGTGTTTTGGAAACTATTTCTTCCCATTGTGGAGTACAAATGGTGGGAATATTTCTGTTTGGTTGGGCCCATTTATTAAAAACCTGTCTTGATCTCTGAACGCAGTGATTACTAACTGTTACAACAGGCCCAACTGAGTAAGAATCTTTCCTCCATTTACACCTGATGATGGAAACAGGACCAGTTTTTGAAACAGTATGTTTGAAAGAACTCAAGATGATGGACGCTGCCCAAAATATTAGCTGTACTAGCTGCAATAATGTTTATAGTCATTGCCATATGAACCTGAGATCTCACAGATCAGTATGTCAGTTGAGTTCATTGTATTGACTTGTAGTAAGTAGTTGCAAAGTTAGTTGTATGCAGCTAGTAAAGCATAAAACAGTTTTGTACAATAATAAAATATCACAACATTTCCCTGAAATATGATATTCTTGATTACATTATTGTTTGAAGAACTATGCTGTATGTGAGATACGATCAAGGATGGCCTTCTGGGTTTTTACAAATCCCAGCATTTTGAACGAAGGCGGTGTAATTGGGGATGTCGCACTGTGTCGTTGGGTGAATGGTGCTTGACAGCTTGAAGGAACTTGGGGAACCAGTCACCCAGCGATGCAACATTACAGTCCAAAAAAACTGGAATGTAATTTTGAACTGAATTAATTAACCTTGAACAGGGAAGCAGCAAGTTTCTCTAAAACACTGAAACAGGCACATTGCACTGCATGGAGTGAACATCTGAAGACCATTTGACCTGCCATATAAACGTGAAAGCTTGTGTGTGAGATGTACTTTGTTTCATGTGTTCATCAAGGCTGACCATCTGATTCCTATCTGGCATCGCTTGATAAGTGCTTTTCCATATAATAATCATAATTAAGTATAATAAGGTGATATCCACCCTCTTCTGGGGTATTACGCAGTGTTGAATGGTAATCCTTTACCAACGTTTTGGGACAACGTATTGGTCCTGTCTTCGAGGGTGAAGATGTCCAACAAGACTTCTTGACCCTTGAAGATGGGACCTATACGTTGTCCTGAAACGTTGGCAAAGGATTACCATTTGACACTGTGTAATACCCGAGAAGCATGCAGATCTCATTAACATTGCACCAAAAGCCTGAAATCAAGGTGATATCCAGTTACCCGTGAACTTAAATTTCATTGTTTTCCCTTTCTTTTGCAGGAGGAGTTTGTATTTTTGTTACAACAAGCCAGATTCCAT
>BLKM01000710.1:0-46598 GCA_013340265.1 Coptotermes formosanus
TCCCCTGTCGCCTCGTCCCTCTTAGGCCCAAATATCCTCCTCAGCACCCTATTCTCGAACACCCTCAGTCTTTGTTCCTCCCTCAGTGTGAGAGACCAAGTTTCGCATCCATACAGAAGAACAGGTAAAATTATAGTTCTGTATACCCTAATCTTTGTGTTTTTGGATAGCAACCTCGAAGACAAAAGATTCTGCACCGAATGATAGCAAGCATTCCCCGACTTCAATCTGCTCTTAATTTCTTCATGAATGGAGTTTCGATTCGTTAGGGTTGCTCCCAAATATTTGAATTCTTCCACCCTTTCAAAGGATTTATTATCTATATTTATGTTGTGATTGTGTCCTGCATTCTGATTTCGAGACATGACCATGTACTTAGTTTTCTCAGCATTTACTTCTAGACCAATCTCCTTACTAGCAATAATTAAATCTTCTGCATTTTTCTTTATGCTATGTACGCTTCCGCCCAATATATTAACATCATCAGCATAAACCAGAAGCTGATGTGTATGATTTTGCCCTTGACAGACATAAAGGTATACTTATGTGAGATTTCAGGTTTTCATGCCAGTGATTAATTTTCTAGGATACAACATACTTATGTCTGGCGTACATGTGCCAGTCAACGAAATTATGTATAAAGGCTGTTCAAAAAGAGGTCACACTGTGTGTACAGCATCCCATTAAAGTCATATGACCATCCCATCATGATTGGGTGTGGACTGGTAGACTGTATGGATTTTATTGCTATTTTCTTTGAATTTCTAATGTGTTTCATTGTTGATTACAGGCAGTTATTTCATTTAAAGGAAGTGAGCGTCAGTGATTTTTTAAAAATGTTGTCAGCTCAAACTCTGAATCAAGAATTCTTACTTACCATTTTATGGCTTTTGCAAGAAGCAGTGCAAAAGGTGACTTAACTTTGGTGGAAACACAGCTGGTTGCTTCACTGTAACAATGCTCCCTTGTACATGGTGCTGTCCATCCAGAAGTTTGACCTGTAACACAAAATTACAGTGTTTCCACAGCCACTGTATGGCTCTTATCTCTCTCCAGCAGATTTTTTGCTATCCTGAAATTGAAAATTAGTCTAAAAGGATGATGTCAGTTTGGATCAGGAGTAGAAATACTTCAAAAGTGCTGGAGCAGCTAACCAAGATATCATGAGAACTGTGTATGGAATGTTTGGGAAAATGTAACATGGATAGACTGGTTGTATTACTGTGGGGTGGGGTGGGGGATTTTGAATGAGATAAAGTTCAATGAAATTTATCTGGTATGTACTGTGTTTTGATTCTTACATTGGAGATGTTTTTGAAGATACCCCATAGCATGATATCTTCACAAAGTTCATTTCTTCTGCATTGATGCCTGACATTATACCTGGTTATCATACCACTGCCAAACAGCCTGACTGTATTCTGAATGTACAAGGTGCACCTTAATCACGTTGCTGAGCATGGCAGCTGTTATGAGAGCTTTAGTATATAAGGAGGCTGCTTCTGCTGAGAATTTTGGAGCCCATTTCTATCCTGTGGTTTATCTTACTTTATTTCATAGAAGTGTCTTGAAGTGTCAACCTCCAGCTTCTATGCAGGCCTGACAGCTTCCAAAGTATTTGACATATGATGGAGCTCATCTTGACATATTCACAATTTATCTCTGAATACCATTTTCTGCTTCTTCAAAAGTATGTGGAATGTTCACATAAACTCCATGTTTTGGTGTCCACAAATAAAAGTCTCTCAGACTCAAACCTGGAGATTTATGACATCACAATCTGAAATTTACCAGTCATTCACCAAATATCTCTCCGAGGGGAGCCATTGAGAAGTTTCTTTGTGGTCTGAGGAACTGTGCTGCATGAAGTAACCATACCTTTTTTTTCTTCTGTTAATTCTCTGAGGAATGGTGTATAAATTTATTGTTGCTTTGAAAACATGCAAATTATGATTTTGTGCACACTCACAGTGCACCAGACCCCACCTTGAAGGTCTTGCAAAGGAGTTTTATGAAGTGCGTGGGGACTGTTGGAACACCAGTGTCTGTTATTCTACCTGTTTACAGTCTGACTTAATGTACATCACACCACCTCGCTGAAGTAATGTAAATGAACTCTTGTTCAGCTGAACACATTCTCACACACAGTGACCATCTGTCTCACACTGCAGTGAGGATCTCGTTGGCCAAATCAGTTCGCAGGCAGAGAGCATGTATAACTTCACTTGGGGACATGATTAGAGGTGCTCTTTGTACTGTCACAGAACTCGCCTGTTATCCTCTGTTACTGTATAGCTTTCCTGTATGTGTACAGGTATGTAGATGTCATGGGTTTGGAAGAGCCAACAGACAACATTGGAACTGTACTTACGAAAAGTGCTGTGAAGCTAGGAAAGACTCTGCGAATACGCAACATGGATGGTGGGTCTTCATATTGATGTGTTTCCTAACATATCTAGGTCTAGCAGATATACCCTTTGTCTGTATCGGCTGTTGTTACTTTATGACCTGAAAAAAGTCATAAAAATTATTCCACAGCATTAAGCTGTGTACCTTTACTGCATGACTTTCTGTACAATGTTGTCAGCTTGTATGTCATGTGAACCACCAAGGAATATGCAACTGATAGTCAAAAGACAACAGAATTCATGTTTGTATTTCTAAACAACATGCATGCATGATACATCAATGAAACACATTCCATTATCTTGTGGGCTCCCTCCCAGTGTAGTGTTGGCAGAGCCCTTGACCTTGGCAGGTCAGAATTAGGCACTGTGTCATCTCCTGCATTCTTGCACGAATAATGCAATCAACCAAACAACTAACCGACCAACAACAGTGTAGATCGGTAGAGAGTGCAAGGTGCGTGGGTGAATTGTCAAGTTGAACGGCAGTGACACGTTTTAGTTTTAAGGTGACCGTGGGTAACATTTCTGTTAAATAAATTAATATTGACTGATTTTGTGAAATCAATGTGGGGAATTATTAATAGGCTGCAAATGCTTCAGAATAATGCAGATTTAAAGTCTTTAATAGGTGATGCATAATTTTGTTCTTTTGTGATTCCACATTTAAAATTTAAATACTGTACATGAAAGAAAGGTATGATATGAGTTCAGCAAGTGGCCATGTTTTTAAATGCAGTGGGCAGAGGATTAATCTGTGATTGCTGATGCAGTGTGTTGATTTTATGTGTGTGTGTGCAGGCAATGGCTATGTGTGTAGACCAGATCTCTCAGCTGCAGCCCACCACTTCATCAAGGCATTTCGGAATGGAGAACTTGGAAGACTAATGCTTGATACACAGGAGTTGACATCAGTCGGTTCATAATTGTATCCTGCCTGTTGATTCTTACCCTACAGAGTATCCTCCATGCAGCAAACTTTAAGGGAATAAAGATGTTTCACTTCGCTGTATAACGTATCTCTTTACCTCTTCAGTCCCGGTGTGTGTCCAGCATAGTCTCCAATTCCTCATGTCTTGCCATCCTCCATCTACTGTCCTGTGTGAATGCATATTGAGGTAATTTAAATGTAAAATTCATCTGTACAGGGCAGTAGCTGGAATTTGAACCTGAGATAATTCAAGCATTAAAGGACTTATTTTAAAATCACACTGTGTCTCCGCTCATAATATCAGGAGCGCATTTTGAATGGCACCTTCCTCATTCTTCTCACGTAATTTCATGTGATACTGCCTCATTCAGGTGTTAAGCTACCTCTGTGGATGGTATGAAGACCCTGGTAACATACCTGTTCAACGTCAACAATACCAAAGCAAGCCACTGGACATGTACCTGTGATGGATTTGCCCATCTGCTTTCCAGTTTTACAAGCCATTTCTCCAAGAAGCTATACAGGAGTTTTCTTTACTAAGTTTCTATGTCTTTCTTTTCTTTCCCATGTGAGTTACATGAGGGCATGCCTAAAAGTTCACAGACTAAGTTGGTAACAAAATACAGTTACACCCATTTAAGACATTTCTGGAAAAATTCAATGAATCTGGCTTATTAACCTTTTAAAGCCTAGCGGTTTTTCTACTTAGCACCAAGCTTAACACTCAACAATTTTGCATGGTGCTCACATTGTGTTTATGTGTTTTGTACAAATCTCAGAACAAACAGCAACTTCTGCCTTATATATCATTGAGTGAATGGTTTTTATAACTGAGATGGAGAGTGTTTACAGCGCAGTACACACCGAGTCCTTATGTAAAGCAGATTACGTTCCAGCTTTAAAGGGTTAAGCAGGAAAACATTCTGAAAGGGGTATAATAGAGAAAAAACACTGTCAATCGTGACTAAGAGTGCTTATTGTGTATATGAGAAATTTGCTTACGACATGTCTCGGCTGAAATGGGCCATCATCACGTAATACAGAACACCACAAAATACCTGATGAAAGCCCATTTCAGCCGAAACATGTTGCATACAAATTTCTCATATACACAATAAGCGTTCATAGTTGTGACCAGTGGTGGTTTTTTCCTGTATTATTGTTATTATCACAACAGTATGAATAAAGTTAAGACTAAAAGGGGAAGCCTGAAAATACTATTCTGTCATTCTTGAAATTGACATGGAATTTACTGAAATACTATTCTATATAGTTGCTGCATTCAGCAATTAATTTTAACCATAAAACCAAATTTCAAATCTTACCTTCTTTAGTGATTTTGACACACTGATGAACAAAGGGTGAGACTTACTTTTACAAATGCAACTGGCAGATGAAGGCCCATTCTTGCTGGAACTATTTCATAAACACTGATTCTGTCTTCGTATATTTTGCTATTTTCATGGTTTCCCAGATCAGCTCTTCACTTACAGGTTGCGTACTTTGCCTTGTATTTTAAGTTGACAGAAACGTAGAGTTCTTAAGTGACGCCTTTGTGGGAGGAAAACTTTAAGTTGCATCCAGCATGTTTATAACATCCAGATTTTCTTGAATTGCGAACAGTTTACGTTTTTTAGAATTTTCTGGCGTCTTCTGTGTGAGACACCAGCAGCACTGCTGGAGCAACGGTCGCAAACATGTTTCCAACGGCTTCTAGAATCTTCTCACTTGACCTGTATTCCTTCTGGTTCACGAATCCCCATAGTGCATTATCTCAGGATGACGGATGCAGACTTTAGGGTGGCCACTCCAGAGGTGCTGGTACATTTGTGCATCAACACTTGGTTGAGGAATTATTTCATGGTGCTTGCATAATGAGCTGGGGCCCTGTCTTTCTGGAACCATATCTGAGAAGGAATTTTAACACTCCACCCAAGGCAGGAACCAGTTCCATAGCATGGTGAGGCATGTCCAATGGGCTACAGGCCCTTCAAAGGAATGTGGACCACACAAGTGCGTGGCAAAAATTGCAACCCATATCATTCCATGTGGTGGGTTATTTTTTAATTTTTTTTTAAAGAAGCGTGTATTCTCCTTACACCAAAAATAAGATTTCTAAGTTTTGCGCTACAATAAATAATGTGCTTGTCAGAGAAAATCCCTTTCCCATATTTTGGGATTGTTAGAAAGGCATGCATAGTACGTCCAGAGGCTTTGAATCTTTGTTGCATATCAGCATCACTTAATTCCTGAACAAATGAAGGTCTGTATGCCTTTACACTTGTATCTCTGTTATGAGTGATACATGTGGCACAGGAACTCCCAATTCCTGTGACTGTTTGTGAAGTGATTCCTTAGGTAATGCAATCACACCAGCACAAGTCTCTGCTCATGTCAGTGGTCTTGCTGACCGTGAGCTTTCCTTGATGGAACCAGTTTCAGAACAGCTTCTTCTTCCATCATATGATTGTCATCTTTGGAGGTGCTGAATCTTACAATCATTAAACTCTGTATGTCCCTTGTATTTCCCACGTGTGGTCTTTTATTCCATGTGCTTGTATGAAGATTGACACTTCCATAGTGGAAGTGGACTTGTCAGCCATTTTATTACATGACTATGTCATCTGGAATGGGAAAACAGTTACATTCCCGCTGCAATTTCATTTTAGTGGGGTAGGTTAGTAAGGGGGCTGAACAGCCTGTACATGTGTTAAATCTGTTGCCCACCTATAATGATCACTACTGTTTCAGTAAAAAATTTGGCACTGCCACAGATTGGTAAACACAGCAGCAGAAGTGAAAGTAACAGGATGGTTCTTTAAAGAATTTATATTGAAAGGGTAATAATCAACACACTTAGAAGACAAACTTTAACATGCGTCTTAGTTAGAGGATTACAGAAAATTGTGTGAATTTAATAGATATTACTTTGAAATGTAAGTTTCAGTAGCAAGCGTATGTGTTGTAACGTGCCCTGAATAATGCTTTTAGGACTGCAACATGTTGGACAGATGTAAATCACAACTGCACTAAGTAACTAACTAAACTGACTTAGCTAAGTAACTACTAACTAGACTAAGCTGACTGCTGTATGACTAACTAGCTAGACTGACTCCACAGAACAGAGCCCTTCTTGAAGAGCTACTAGTTCCTCAGGTAGTCAAGATATTTCTCATATTTTGTGGAATCTGAAGGTTCATTATTTGTTCACCAGAGCTTGCCACTAGTCCCTGTGCTGGGCCTGATGGGCCCAGTCTGTGCCCTCCCATCGTACTTCTTTAAGGTCCATAATACAATGATAAAATTGGTTGAGCTGTATTTTAATACTGTAATTAGGTATAATGATGAATACTGTGTCAAGTTTGTTTGGATTACTTACTGAACTTACCTGGAATTTACCAGCACTGAAGTCCACAGTTACAAAATGTCGTTTTAAATTTTGCATAATTAATACACAAACAAAATATGAATTCAGCACTCCTCGTAACACAACAAGTTTTGGTTGATGGCAACCAAAACCTGTGCACATATGCCACTAAGGAACACACTCAAGATGGAAAGACCTGTCACAGGCTGAATAAAACATGACAATGCATATTGTAACTCCATGTTACCACTGAGCAACAATCAGCTGAAACAAAGAAAAAAACTATAAGAAAAACTAGTTCAGTATGATAAAGCACTTTGAAAAATTATATATTAAACACTGTTTTCCCAAACTAGTATCTTAATTTTGTACTGTCATTGTACCGTTTTACACTGGAGGAATATTATCATGTATTCACAGGGTTTACAACACCATTATAATTTTTGCATAAGCATAACATTATATGTCACTTCTTGACGGAATTTTAACATTTCAAAGCGTTACATTCAAGATTATAACAAGAGTAAGACCACACATCCTGGTGTAATGTTTGAAAATGGTTAAATATAATCGACATATGTAGTCAATTATAGAAACTGTAATAAAAAAGTGTTTTAAGTAAACAAAACTAGCTTGTGCTGAAAGGAATGCTGAATGATATTTTCTCTGTACACAATGAAACCAATATCCATCATCCCATGTATACAATTCACCCCCATTTTTTTGTCCCAAAAAATCGCCCATGTAAAAGCTGTTGTTCCTCCAAATGTTGTTTTCTTGCCTTAATCATTCAGAATAACTGATAAACGCTATGAGGGGGTTCCACTTTAAGCTGCAAATCCTGTAGCATGAAATCATATATATGGCACACGTTTCTGTAAAACTTCAGCAAATCATTTGAAAGATAAAGATTACAGTTTTGTGAGATGTGATGCTGAGTAATCTTGTCAGATGGATGCCAGCATTCTGGGCAGTCCGCAGCCTCAGTACAGTAACATTGCTAATCCTCCACAAAACCACACAGCATCCCACGCCAGAAGACTGTAACTAAAATATTAATGTATTCATATCTCATGGCTGTAAAATAATTTATATTTATAAGACTGTGAACAACTTTAATACAGAATTAATATCGTGTCTGACATTTCTGATAACCACTGACACAAACTAGCAGTAAGAAAGGGTAATCTAACTTAAACTCTTACATCAAAACATGATGATCATCAGACAGCAGAATCACACATCTTTTGTAACAAAAATTAAATAATTGTTGTTTCTGCACTGCACTTATTTACTTGTGAGATGATTTACACTTCACTTTCTTTAACAATTAAAAATTAATTACAGTGCTGAGCAGAGTATTGGGATATAATGAGTGCTTGTTTATGTTGGTGTAACTTCAATAATATTTTGATTCATATCGCAGGAGTCATCCCACAATTTGTGATTTATTTCTTTTTTATAAACTGGCTTATTAAAATGCATTACACATACCAAAGTATTTTACTTTTGTTAAGCATGAAGTCAACACTTTCTCTGCAGGAATGACATACTTATATTATCACATAACTGCGAAGTTAAAATTTACATTTAACACTTTAACGCATATATGAAAAATATATTACAGTGTTATTATGTACAATAATTGTATTTTGTTTTGATCACAAATAACAATACCCTAACACTTAAAGTAAGTAACATGTGATCACAAATAACAACAGCCTAACACTGAAAAGAAGGAACTTGTGATCACAAATCACAATACCCTAACACTTAAAGTAATATGTGATCACAAATAACAGTACCCTAACACTGAAGGAAGTAACTTGTGATCACAAATCACAATACCCTAACATTTAAAGTAGGCAACATGTGATCACAAATCACTATTCCCTGACACTTAAAGTAAGTAACATACGATCACAAATAACAGTACCCTAACACTGAAAGGAAGTAACTTGTGATCACAAATAACAACAGCCTAACACTGAAAGGAAGGAACTCATGATAGCAAATAACAACACCCTAAGACTGAAAGGAAGTAACTTGTGATCACAAATAACAGTACCCTAAAACTAAAAGGAAGTAACTTGTGATCATGGTTAAGATATTTAACTCCAGCCATTTCTCCATGTAGTGCTGCGTCTGTAACAGCCAAATTGAAAACCCTGCTGAGAAAAATGACATAAAACAGCCGCTAGTAATAATCCAATAGTCAGCTATTCTGTATAATATTAAGATTAAAAATTTGCTTGGCCCATGAAATTGTGATTCATCCCCACCCACCCCAAACCTTACATATGGTTTCTTAATAAAACATCTCATTTGCAATATTTCATTAATTAAAATATCATATATTTATATAAATGCACATAAATAAATGTATAGATGCACATTATATAAGTTATATAATCAGACTTACAAAAGTTACCCTTTATGTGATTTTCTTTGAAAATATGGCACTGACATTTTGAAGGGAAATAGATTGTTCTTTGCATTGAAAAGCTCCATCTGTGTTAGATGGTTATAAAAAGTATTATGACTCATTCTGTATATATCACATATTAATTATCAATATCCATGTTTGAAATCAATACTTATATACACATCTTATAATATCCAGTAAAAATCAGTGGTTTATTTCTGTAATGCAAACCAATGCTGCCAATTCTGTAACAGCACTAGTTACAAATTCAGACATTCCACTGCATTTGTCTGACATAAAATAAGCCCAGGTAAAAAATGATAACTAGTAATCACTTGACACAATATACATCAAATATTAAGTCTCTAACTTGTAAGAAGTCCAGCACCTTCAAATACACTAACCATCAATGTCACATAATGGAGTTACAGACAGAAAATACGTATATGTTATTCAGTAATTAATTCTTCGAAGACCGACTTCCATCTACATTATACATAAAACTTTCACCCATACGTCACACAGAACAGTGTGTAACCATTAATATTGTTTCCTTATTTAGTGCGAGTCACACAAAACACATAAACACACTGTGCGGGCAAAACAGAAAGTTTTGTAATGTTACATACAGTTAGCACACGGCTTCAGAAGGCAAAAAAAAAAAACCGTTGTGAATTTATTCAGAGCACTGAATATAACCTTTAACAGTAACCACGACGTTTGTGCAAACTCCTGTGTTGGTGTAACTGAGGCATGAATTTAAAATGGCAAAGGGAATAAAAGCCGGACACAGGCACTGTTATTGTCTCAGACGGATTGAGGGTGCAGATGGAAGATACATCAGCTATTTATAGACTAGCTGATGGCGGAGGGGTGAAGTGCCATGTAACATCTTTACTGGATTTTATATACATAAGTTTTAATGCTTCCATGGCAATCTTCTGGGATGTGATGCTGCATTATTGAGGAGGCCATTAGCAACAGTTCGGAGGAATCTGCTTCCACCTTCCTAAGAGGAGATGAAGTGTTTAAAGAATGTTACAAATAACAATTTCCGACAGTTGAAACTACGAACTGCACGAAGACACTTGGGAAAGTGTCAACATCTGCATTAAGAACATGTTTGGGGACTATTGCTGAGATCTGTATGACAAGCTGGATTTGGTCACTGACGTTAGCCAAACAGAAAGTCTTTATGAGTTCTGAGGTTTTGCAACAGTGTGGCTGAGGATTCCATTCTGTGAAATATGACAGTGGAAACCTCAAAAATATCTTTCTTTCATGTCAGAAAAACAGCAGAGCTGTGGAATCAACATTCAACTCTCTGCTTTTCTGGACATACTGATATAAATTAACTACACTGATGATGGGAAAACTTTTCATCTGCCACCTCTGAGTGGGACGCTGCCTGATAGTTGAAGGGGTTCAAAGAACTGGCACAACTGGCATGCCACCATGCGAAAGAAATGGATGGATGTGATTGTGTAGGCTGTATTTCATACATACCACTGAAATGTTGCTCACAATTGTCCACTAAAGTTCACTGAAATGACAAGCAGCCTTCTACACCTTGTAACTATTCATGTCATACATGTTTTGACAATTATGACGTCCTTGACTGTGCGACCACGGTAACATGTCTGGCAACATGTTTGTATTATCAGATAATATTAAATACAATAATGTAAACATCATAGTCCCAAACAGATGTTAAGTAAAGTTGTACAGGCAGGCACTGCATGTGACACAAATGAAGGGTTGAAATGTGTATGACTGGTGAATGGTTGTAAGGTGTAGAAAGGCAGTTGGTAATACCAATAAACTGGCATTATTCAAAGCCACGTGGTATGCACACAATAAGCAGTACATTCCTCTCGGCTTTGTTTGCACATCCTTACAGTAATGTACCTGTCTCACAACAGAGGTAGACAGGAACAAATCTTAAAATTCATACTAAATTTGTCATTGGCTTTCAGGAGTCATACTAACTGGCTGGGAAGTAAGATGTATGTAAAGTGAATTTTTAGAGGGGGGTCAGCTTTGTCATTGTACCTAACTCAGTGTTTCCCAGTCTTTCATATGCCGTGACACACTTTGAAGAATGACATCCACATACATGACACACTTTCATGGGAAAACAAAAATTTAGTGACAGAAATACATAAGCATAAATGAACCATTCTTATTATTAAAAATTATCACATGCACAGTTTACAGATCAATTGCGCCTAATATCAATAGCACACACACTTGGAGTGTGTGCACAAGCCGAATGCTTCTCTCTCTCCTTACAAATGCGAGTTTGAAGTTATGCTGTGCAGTAATCAACAATGCCATGACCATTTTAGTATTTAGCTAGTGAACTGCATTGCAGATGGTCAAATATCTCACGCCACACCTACTAAGTGCTTGCAACACATCAGACCCTCGCAACACATAGCCTGAGATGCGCTGAATATCTGATTATATCACCAAAATTACTGGATGGAGTTTTTTTAAAATGCAATGTGGCAGTGGGTCTGCAGCAAAAGCTTCTGATCATAATTTTAATTTCCTTCAATATCACGTAACCCACAGTTTAAATGATAGTGAAAGCAAACCATTAATTTTTAAAAAGCTTTGCGTTGGTGCACACAAGACTACTATATGAATATAGATTTTACTGAACTCTACACATCTAACAATTAAAAAATGAAAACCATCCCATGGGACAGAAACATATCAGAATAAATTAGGCATGCTGTTTAGAGCCATTTATGTGTAGCTGAATGGTTTTTTTAATTGCAATTTTTTATTCCAATTAAGTACACGGTGATCATGACCCATTTTAAGATGTACAAATTGTATTTGTAACTTTTGTCCATGTGATGAGTATTCATTGACAGAGATGGTAAAACAATTCATAACTGTGCAGTTCAGTGTCTGTAGATTTATTACTTTGTATCTACAGGAACTGAGTGCCAAACCAAGGGGTATGGATACAGCAACGAACAATTTACACAACTGAATTTCAGATACACACACACATATATATATGTATATAGAACCAAGAGGTGTAGTAGCTTTGATAATCTTACATACTGTGCATGTGCTGTTGGATTCGTACTCTCACGGGGACAAATTGATGTTTCAAGTATACTGTTAAGAACCTAACACCATCATCATGTGAATTTTTCATATTTTCTTATCACTTGAAATAAAATTGTTATTATCAATAATCATAAAACTACAAAGCGCAAACAAAGATGATACAATCTGTACCAGTCCAAAACATGCCAAGATGTTTACACAGGATGAATTGGACAGACACTTTTTTGTCGATGATGATGTGGATGATGAAGGTGATGACGACATGACAACCATGATAAGTCAAAGTTCACAAATCATATCTTAATATAACACTTAACATACACACAATAAATAATACAGACTGTGCAACAATTAATTTTTTTTATTTAAATCTTCCACTGTAGTGTAAGCGAGGTATTCACTCTGTTTGGATGTTCCGCGGCGTAGATTGTTAGTTACTGATGTTTCGGGACAGCCTGTCAGTCACATCTTCAACAGTCAAGCAGTCAGGCATTCTCCTTGTACTGCTTGACCCTTGAAGATGTGACTGACAGGCTGTCATAAAATGTCGTTGACTAACTACCAATCAATGCAGCATGACATCCCAGAGGAGCTAAGACCTCTATCAGTTTTTTCTTGATACTCTTGAACTGATGAATATGATAAAGTTGACTTGCATTTAAATATTCTAATTGGTATATCCTGTTGGCAGTAGACATAATGTAGACACAGTGAACCATACAGTCTGCACAAAATTTCATTGTTATGCAGTCCTGTTAGCAAATTGGTATACTGTGATTACATGAATAGAGACTGGAAAATACAGAAACATTAACCAGTGAACAGGATACTGACAACAGTAACGCTCAACACAACTTGTAAAACTAGAGAGACTGGCACGTAAGAGTAAATACGGAACTTGGAAGATCACACTTTTAAACAGGGATGTCACTTGATATGAAATTTCACGTTGAAATCAGAGGTGGTCATACTGAGTTCAAATCACTTTGTCAGTCTGTAAAGCTACCTGCTCCAATATCTGAGTAACTTCTGTCTTAAATACTGTACTCTGCCACAGCTTGTATTACTGACTGTTGTGTATGAATTCATGCAACTGTAAATTTCCACTATAATTAAAACATTCTCTTGATATATCACTGATATTGTGTGATGTTTCCTGGTCAGCTGCTTGTGTTTTACCTTGTCCACAGCTGAGACGGAAATAGAAAATATATTCCTTCATAATTTAGTGTACAGCTTATTGTTTATCAACAATAAAAGTAATATGATGCCAAGAAACTGGGCCACATATTTATGTACCAAATGCATGTCCATATAAAGCATTTCTCTGTGCTGTCTCAGGTCATGTCACAGCTTTAACTAAACAGCATCAAAGCACACTAAATGGACACACACACACACATACATACATACATACATACATACATACATACATAAAATCACAGTTTCACCTTCAACTAGTAGACTATGTAGATTTTATAACGTATCAGCCTCAGTTCTTCTTATGTAAACCTGTCTCCCTCGTGATGGTTAACCGATTAACTGAAACATGTAGTAGTGTGATTAAACAGGTATTTTTATGCATTTGGTGAGTGTGCTTGGCTTGTGTTCAGTTAAAATGTTATTCAGTAAGTAGATGGTCAAGATCAATTAATTAAAGATTAGATCACGTACATGTATTGATACCAAACAACATCCATAAGTACAGTCTAATGCTACATTGCATTAACTTCTGCAGTGTGTACACACACACACACACATATATATATACACACATTCCACAGTGCCATAACTGTGTCACAGATAAAACAGTATGTGAAATAAGTCATAAATACACAATTATACACAATTTTTACAGTGTAAAAAGTTTCTGGCAAATTAAAAGAACAAATGAAGGAATTCACTACTAAAGGCACTGACACCAAAATAGAAAATATGAACTTATGTTAAAATGTTTTGCTAGTGAGATTCATACACACTTCATTTTAGTCATCTATGTGGTGTGTATGCAAATGGTAACAGCTATCAGGTAATGGTGACATGTATCTTAACTTGAGCTGTGTATAATGTAGATAAACACAGAGTGATTCACACATACGAGATGTTAACGCTTAAAAGGTATACGGAAACACCAGCAAGACATTGATGGCAAATGGCAGTGTTGTTGCACGGTCAGAGAAGAGAAGTGAATCCTGAGTGTGCAGTACCTATGCTGAGAACACGTGATGCAGAGTGAAGTCTTGGTTTATTTACATGACACAAGGAAGCCTGCTGTAAGTAATACGTCTGTGAACAGCTCTGTTCATGCATCTCTCCATATCACATAAAGCAAGACTCTTACATGATATCAGAGATTTAAACTCCAGTTTTGTTGAGAATCCAGGTCTTCTGGGACATGACGCTGCTGCACTGCGTGAGTGGTTACTGGCGTTCTGAAGGAATATAGTGCCCTCAACTTCAAGCATTGAAGGATTCCCTGAAGATGGTGGCAGTATTTTACTACGAAAAATCAGGACATTCAAACCCAGTGACACAGTGTCATATCCCAGACAATCTGAATCCTTAGTCTAAGAGTGTTGTTGACTTGGATGACTTCACTTTACCTCATATTTGTTTCAGTTTTATTGACAGTGGTAAGGACATAATTTTATTATAAGGTGGCCAGTTTCCTTTGCTATTTGATACAGTTTGTAAACATTTTCTTGGTTTTTGTATGATGTGACATGTGTTTGTGAACAGGAGACAAACAATAGAATACTGCATATTACAACTCTCTAAGTGAAATTTTTGAGATCACCCTACCTGATTTAGTCATAAACACACAACATCCTACATTCTGCACTTTGTCACTAAGATTACAGTTTGCTGTGCTGTTATTGAAGTCTCCCATTTGTGGACCTGAATGAAAAATCCATTAAATCTGAAGAACAATTAGTTTGTGCTGACACTACATGGCACACAGTGAGTCTCCCATTCCTCTTCAGTCCTACTGAATGCGTATTGTAAATGTTTTTGATTCACCCATATTTCACCTAAGTACAGGACAGGATGACCATTTCCTAAAATTCAAAACTTTTAATATGTTCTCATGAAGTTTCTGAGAAACTCCTTCAATGAAAAATCTGCCTTCCTCACTCATTTCCTCACATTTGAACACAGTGCTTTAAAAATCTGGTACACTGATTATGCAGAACCACTGTAATTCGACCTTGAAGATGGAGGCAGCTTGTTACTCTGAATACCAGCATCACAGCTGACACAGATTGCAATAATCAAAAACCCAGACTAATATTTATTATTATTATCATCATCACTTTACTTAGGGTATTTACAATTACGTACCTGAAACAAGCCATGTTTCTAAAAAATATAATGTGGCAGCTACGCTGTCGTTACACTTTATGGTATGTGTAATGTTATTTACTGTGAGAAACATTTTGTACTTTTACATTAGCACTTTCTGAACTATGTGTGCAATGTCCTATACGGCCATCTTATGTAATTTTATCGTCATCTTTATTTATGTAACATCATTCCATTGTGCTAGTTAATCAATACTGATTTATTAGCCACACAATAAATAATAAACAAATTGATATTTATCGTCGTCGTTGTCATCATCATCATCTCAATAGGGGATTTCTCTGCAGTGGAAAATTCTTTCTTATCACAAAATCTGAAAATAATTCTGTGTAGTACATCTTGCTGAAAGAAGCGTATTCAAAAACCATTTCTGTTTATTATGCCTCTTTCCAGGAGACTTGGATATTAGAAAAACAATGTGTCAAATTGATGCCTTGGCTTCAGTATAAATTCACGCCACTGTGCAAGCCTGTGGTGGAGGCACTCTACATACATGCAGTGCCTCAACCACATGCATACACAGTTATTTTCTGAGTCTTTACGAAATCTACTGTTTACAACCTTACCATGTGATAACAGTTTCTTTACAAACACGCGTAGATTTAAAACAATATTTCTGCTCTGTTCCACTGAACCTTGTGTTTATTTTTACGAAAGTCAGCCACATTACTACTGTCAAGTGTGTTGTGTGACACACTGATATAACCATTCTCAGCAGCAGTAGTAATGACATTTCTTGAGGAATACAGAATTTGAATTTTCATAGCTGTAAAATCCACATTAAATTCAGAAGAAAATATTTAGGAGTACAAAAATGTCTGAAAAATTCAGACTGTTCTGTTATTTATTGCTGAATATTTTAACAAGATGCATTTCAAGGTAAGAAACATTCATATATGCTGCTGTTAAGCAACAGTTTAATATTATTGCATTCAATTTTGACCTGGGCTTATAGAATACAAATCAAAACAACTAGATGGATATAAATATAACAGAATATGAGACATATATACATTAAATAGATCTGAATCTGTATTACAACTGTAAAATTTTTTACATTAATATTTCATATAATTCATTTAAAAATAGTGACCACACTTAAATGTACACGAAAGTGACATCCCTCTTAGTTTGCTAGAAATTTTTACTGTTTTATTGTTGTACATACTGAATGCCAACTGTTAATATCATAAAAACTTTCATCTAGATTGTTCATAAATTTGTAATGATCAAACATATATATATATATAGAGCAGTTATGCAGGGATTTCTTCTTTTACCAAGTATTATGTTAAGAAATGTTGTACATTTGTTCTTCACTCAAATGTTGTACATTTGTTCTTCATTCAAATGTCCACAGAAAAATAACTTTACAACTAACTTCATGTAGAATTTGAAAAATATGGTGCCTTTGTTTCTCATTTTTTGGCATCTTTTGTTTTTACATAAAAAAGAGTGCAACACAAATCTGTAGAGATTTTAACAATATACCACACCCCTTTTTCATGACATATTTTTTAAATGCATGACAAATACATTAAAAATACATATTTAGACTGCTGCCAAGATTTGTACACCTGAATGCATTTTGTGTGTCCATCCTATGCATCTTATCCTGAGTGCTGGCTGGAGGCATTCCATGTCTTTCCTCTTGACTCATTCTTCCCTTCCTTGTCAGGTCAAGTAGCAGGCTTGTGGCCAACACCACACGTTGAAGGTCGCGGTGAACGGAATACTGTGTTCTGCAGTGTCCGCTTCCACTTGTCCTGGGTGTCTCGTAATTTAAGAAGCCATGTTTGCTATACAACACAGTAATGCCAATATTTACAGAATATTATACAAATATTACACTAGGCATTATTTTCTCTCTGAGATATGATTAATATGTACAGACAATAGACACTGTCTAACACAATATTTTCATAATGGTGCAAGCTTTAAGACAATCATCATGACTGCCACAGGAGTGACATTACCCTTGATCACACAAACAGAGCTCTGCACTAATGACTCTGATGTTCTTCATTCAAGTTCAGCAGCAAAGTGTGTCGTAATAATAAGGCCCTTTAACTTGTCATGACTGTTCCACTGAAGCAATTCTGAAAGAATGCAAGTATTGTGCTTCTTATGCATACTGGACAACTGTCAAACCATATAAGATAAGGCAGATGAGGACTGGCCTCATTCAGTGCAAACCTCCTTGTATTTTTCAGTTTAAACTTTATAAATGACACAGGCATTGGTGATTTTCAAAATGTATTAGCAGAAACTTTATTCATTCATACTGCCTGCACAAAGAATTAATTTAGCACAACTTATAAAACAGTTACTTCAGAATATTCCTGCAAATATTGCAAGGAGTATAATGTAAAGGGAATTACAATATATTTTTTGGTAGTAAAATTCCCTTGGGCTTGCAGCCATGTCAGGTGGCTGCAAGGTGAAAAACTAATGTTTCAAGAGCCATCTCTGTTCCCATCACCATCAGGATGATGTTGGTCTGTATCGTATGGGCTTACATATGTGCCACACTCCATGGCTCACAGCTAGCCACCAGCCAGTGAGGGCTGGTAGGCAGATTCAAGGTCTTTCAGTGTCTGCTCCTGCTGCTTGATTGCACAGCAAGTCGGTCACAGGATACCATACACAGCTTAATGCAAAACCACCTTCGCTGTTACAGGTTTTCATGTTGAACCATGTTTCGGTTGCTTCCTTTAGGAGTCAGTCAGTGCAGTGCCTTATCTTTGTACCATGTTTTGATACTGCAGACTTGTTTTACCTTTTGGGGCTTAGATATTTCAGAAATGTGGCTTGCTGTACCAGAGAAATAACAATACAGCACAGAACTGCAGTTCAATTGTGGGTGTGTATAACATCGAAAGTACTAAGACAACATTACATCAGATGAACATGTTCCTTCATCCTGATCTTTGAACAGCATTCCCAAAATCCCATTTCAGTGGAACAGACACTGACAATGATTTTACTGCTAGCTGTATCAGTGTACTGAACACAGTTTTGGTAATTACCTAAGTACTACTACAATTAGAACATATAAACAATAACAAAACTTCAGTTCAAATCTTCATTTACATGAAAGTAGACAGATGACAGTTCTTGTAAACACAAGCACAAGGGTCATTAAAGAATAACAAAACACAGAAGATGAGACAGAATCAAGCAGGAAACACCTCACTTTCACAGGATCATGCTTGGTTACATGCAATGTGCATACACACATCAGGCACTGAAGTGTTGTTTCTGTTGGTAAAATGTAATCTCCAGTATTTACAACGCTTTTATACCACATCCTGGTAACCAGAACATACCAAGAATTGCCTATGTTCCAAAAAACAAATTTAAAATTAGTGCCAAGTAATTCCAGGGTGGTCTTTTTTTTGTTTCATGTTGTTTTCGTAACTCCTCAGGTGATGCATTTTAACTGATGCTCACGAACCAAAAATACTTTCACTTTGTACAACAGTATTTATTTATTCATTTTTGCAATTTTTAATGTGTTACAGCAGATTTTATGCATGTAGTCAAAACTATGGAAAAACTCTTTAGCCAGACAACCCTCATGTCCCAAAAAAATCTGAGTACAAGATTCCATATCTGCACTAACAGTTTACAGTCAGAAATATATCCAACAAAAAATACACAAACATATGCTGGCATACCAACAGTTTCATACTCAGCTATGTTATAGCAGCTTGTTCTGTCACCACAGGCAGGCTTACCAACATGTGATGAACTTCCCACAAACAGTTTTATATTATTCAGTGTAAAAACTATGACCTGTTCCGCTATAGTTCTGAGACACAATCAAAAGCATTTGTTGGATGTCACAACTTTGAGTTCTATCCTCATATAGACACAAAACTAAGAAGAATTGTTGTTTTGCATTCTGAAAACATTAGCTGAGAGCTACATACTCACATAATTCTAACATCAACTACAGGATGTTCTAAAGTGGCAGTGGTGTGTTCCAACCGCAGACGTTAGCCATGTTTGATTACTGATTATAAGAATTTAACCTTTTAAAGCCTAGCGGTAACTTTACATACCACCAGGTTTAAGATTAAAAAATTCTATGTGATGCCCACATTGCGTTTATGTGTTTTGTATGGATCTCAGAACAAACAGCGACTTTTGCCTTATAAAACATTAAGAGACTGGTTTTTATAACTGAAGTGGAGAGTGTTTACAGCGCGGTATGCACTGAGTCCTTATATAAAACAGATACGCTTCGTCTTTAAAGGGTTAAACGTATGTCGCTAGATGTGAAGTGGCATTAAGAAGGCAATTAAATATGCACTCCATTTACTCTGTTTATGAATTTATACTGCAGAAGAGTAACCCATAACCTTATTACTTGCTGCATATTCTGCGTTTTTTGCAACAACCAAGAACATCATGTGAAATCCTTAAAACATTTTTGCAGTGTACTAGTTCTGTATATTTTGTAGTTTTTACAACTTACTCTGCATCCTATTGTCACTTTACCTAAGTTTCGGATAGATGAAACATATTGCACCCCCACAAGAAAAGTGACACAACTCTAAAATTTTCAATTTTCAGATCATGTGGTCATTTTCTACAAAATGACCACATAACCAGAAAATTGAAACTTTTAGAGTTGTGTCACTTTTCTTGCAGGGATGCCATATAAGAACATGAGTACACACACACATACACACACACACACACGCGCGCGCACGCACACACGCACATACACATGTACATACAGACCAAAATGGCCAACATGTTGGAGCCTTGTGTTTAGCATTTGTGTGTGAACACTGGAGTGCCTTTTGATGGTGTAATAAATTGATTATGTTGATTAAGACAGTACCAGGAATGAACAATTTTAAAGTGACTCAGCACACCTGTCTGATATGAATGAAACCAGTCACATGTTTTAAATTACCTGCATTACAGCCACACCTAGTTATCCAATTCACACAGATTAGCAATGGGGTACCTAATGCCTCTTCACACTAATGACACTCTACATCCTTGGAATGGTTTCAGTTACACAAACTAACTTAAAACCTGACATGCTGTGCTCGTAAAGACATTTTCCCTCATTTTACCGAACCCAGAGGTTTACTGCTGTGTTCACAAGAGCTTGCCATGTGCCTGAACACGAGCCAGTTGTATCCAGTGCACACTTACATGCAGCTGGTTTCCCAATGATTTAATTTACACAGGACGTATGCAAAAATATGCTCCATGTTAAAGATGGAGTGGTAATTTACATATAAAAGGATACCATCATGGTACAAAAAATTAGTTTTGAATACCCTTAAGTAATCTCCAACATGTTCCAATCAATAGAGATTGTCCAGATGTCCAGTCAATACAAGCCTTATAAAATCAAGTGCTGAATTGCATGATGTCTCCTTAATTACCAAAACGTGCTGGAGATTAAGAAAAAGGTACTCAAAGTCAATACACGTACTGTGATGGACCCTTTCATTTTTATATGTAGAACCTGAAGTAGCCTACATGGTAATACAGTGAACCAATTTAACATCAAGTGAGTGATGCTTATGCAGTCAGTAAAGGACTGGACACATACACCAGTGTGTGGCGTGCTACACTGTTAGCTGTACGTAAACTCCTTGTTTCACAAACATAAAACTAACAAGTTTTTCACACTGACTCAGCTGAGTTAAGAATACACCTACTTTTGTCAGCATGATCAATTTTCACAGCCACAAGAAAATGGCAAACTGTGTGTATAATGCCACAATAAAAAATGCAGGTATTATGATTGAAACAAATGTCACCAATTAGCCTTTCAGAGAAGAATGACGGAGTGAATTCTGTGCTCAACCTCAGAACCTCAGTCATCAAACATTATCAGTATGAGTAGTTCACAATCCACATTTTCCTTGTTTATTTTAATTTCTTGTTCCCCTTCTTTTTACATTCTTATGGCATATGTTTGCTCAAGTAGCGATGTTAATTTCAAGCCAGACACTGTGTGTTGCAATGAATAAACAGAACTTTTTATTTTAGATATCCCATTGTGTTGCATAAATTACAAAATAATTATGGAGCGAAAACAGACACATTACATTCAGTGCACTTTCTTTGACTGCTATGTAAATATTCAAGTACTGCCTCACCTGAAGTTGCCTCCTTGAAATTAATGCGAAATGCTCATTTTTAAGTTTCCACAGGTTTGTAGCTGAGAACTCAAGTCTCCTGGAATGTTACACTGTGTCAGGAGGTGCAAGCTTCCCAGCAGTCTGAAGGAACATAGTACTGCCATCTTCAGAGTCCAAGAAGAAAGACTCAGACTGCTCGACTCTGAAGAGGAAGGCACTGCGTTCCATTGACAAGTCAAGAACCAGTAGCCCAGTGACACAGGGTCATATCCCAGAAGACCTGATCCTAATGTGAAATTCATATTCATGGAAATGACTTTTAGAGCCTCATGTATTCAGCAAAATAAGGAGTTTGTGTATAGCTATAAATATGGGGCTGCTGATGCAGTCAAACATACAAACTGCCTTACTATTAAAATGCTGACACTCTGTGAGCAAACAGGGCTGAAATCAAGGTACATGCTTATGTAGTCTGAATGCTGTATCCTGTTTGGACATACCTTTGACTGATCGGAAGGCGCTTGGAAGGTGTGGATTGTTACAACCTGCTGAAACCGGTTCAGACTGACTAGCACAAATGCGGCTTCAAGGCGACAAGATGCACTTTCAGGAATCGTAACATCATGGATAAAGAAGCGGTCTAAGGAGAGCGGTTGCTTGTACACGACATACCGCATGGAAGACTCGCTTGATGCCGATGACCCACGACTGCATGAACTTGCCCAGTTTTCTGACAATGAGGATTTCTGTGGACAAAAGGTAAAGTTATATGTACTGTTGTTCCTGTCCATGCCATAAAGGCATTTAGGGGGCGTGGAGGTATAGCACCACTGATTCTCAACCTCAGCAGGAGGGGGAGCATAATGTTCAGCTTCATGCAGAGGCCACTTTATGCTGAGGACGAAATGCCAGTTACCATTGATAGGAGGATGGGTTGGCTTCACAGCCAATCTAGACATTCTGGGGAAGTCTCTTGCTTCTGCAAACAATTCAACCTCATATTGTCCAGCCAGTAGGCTGGTCCCTGTGCCAACTCA
Organism: Coptotermes formosanus; assembly: GCA_013340265.1. Classification (NCBI taxonomy): domain Eukaryota; kingdom Metazoa; phylum Arthropoda; class Insecta; order Blattodea; family Rhinotermitidae; genus Coptotermes; species Coptotermes formosanus. The sequence continues at coordinate 22,738 of BLKM01000710.1, forward strand.
GCTATTGCGGTTACTCCCCTTTCCGTGAAAAAATCACGACTTTATTTACACAAGGTCTGAGGTCTTCATGAGCTTAGAGACTATAAGGATTTTCCCTTTAATTATAATTTATGTTTACCATAAATAAAACCATTATACCTTCTTCGATAATCCTTTTTTTCTTCGCGTTATCAGCAGCATGTCATCAAACAATACAACAAACATTTCTTGTGGCTTTCCAGTGTCCCATACTTGCAGTGGACCTTCTATAATTATCTGCCTTCTAGGGCTCACTATAATCCTATCACATGGTTGCCTAGTCAGCGCTGGTTTCAGAAACTCAGGAATATATATCTTAGGATCCAACTCAAACACAGAAGGCCAAACTATGTTCCGCTGTATTTCCAGCAGACGTTCAAAATTCTTCAGCCATTTCATTTTGTCATCTAGCTCTCCTGTAAAATATGATTAATTTAATGTACATGGTTATAAAATTGTAACATTCTACATGCTTAAAATAACAAAGCAATATTTTTGTAAGACACTGCAATTTTTCAGGATGCCAAGACACTAACATGTTCCCACTCAAAATACAGAAAATTTGCCTAACAAAACTCAAGTATCAGTATAGCACCATCATATTTTATGCATGATAATGCTGGGAGGAAATAAAACCAGATGTAGCAATAACACATATTGCAAAAATTATTAGTGATAACTATACCAAATAGTAAACAACGAGGGAGGTTATAATCAACAATCAAATACGATTTTAAAAGTTTTAAGAGACTTATAAACTTTACATAATTCTAACTAAATACAGTACAAGGTAACAAACATAACACAAACAAAACCACAGGGCTGAACAAAAAAACAATAACATATAATAAACTGTTGTGAAGTACGAGACCCAACTGCCACACTGCGCTGATATGTGGCATGATGTTACTTTTATGTCTTTATATTTTTGAAATGGTTTAGCCTGACAATGGCTTAACTGCAAAGCTAAAACATGTAGCTAGTTATTGCTTGGGTGAAACTCCAAGTCAACAGCATCCCCGATCGACTCATTCGAGAATGTCTCAGAAAAACGAAGGTCTGAACAAAGCGTCACATCCCAGAAGACCCAAATCCTCTAGAACAATTCTATGAATACCTCAAATGTCACAGGATACTTACTAATTGAATTCTCTTCAACTTCCAAGATTTGTGTTATCTGTCCCCTTTCTGCACTGTCCTCAGTTCGTGTTTCGACTTCTTTCAGAATGAGTGGCACCTTCATGATATGCTGCACTGGCGCCACTAACAAGTCAGTGAGTTGCAGTTTCTTGCAGCGTGGATCTCTGTTGCACCACTTTAACACGTCAGAGATTGAGAACAATGCACAGTTCAGTAACTTGTGTTTAGTTTTGAAACTTGGTTATTGGAGACAAGACAGAATTTTGGTGGAAGGCCCAGTCCTAGTAACTACTTGAATTAACTGGAAAATGCATAAACACTTAGTCCAGGATAAAACTCCTAGCATCAAACTTAACAGTTACATGTCAGCTGGCAGCTGTCAGCTACTTAGGGATGTCAGCAACAACGTGATTAAGGAAGAGAACAAATGATAATCAAGAGAGAATGGCATTAATGTAACAAAACAAATAAAACTGAAGTAAAAAAGTGGAAAAACAAAAATAACCCAAGAAACTAAACAAACACACAAAGTAGAATCTGTTAGAGAAAGAAGAAGGAGAAAAGATAGGAAAGAGGCAAATGTTTAGTTTAAACAAAAGGTGTGTGTGTGTGTGTGTGTGTGTGTGTGTGTGAGAGAGAGAGAGAGAGAGAGCGAGAGAGAGAGAGAAAGAGAGTGAGAAACTGGAATAATATTCAGTACGCTCCTCAACACTATCTGCTAGGCATTCAATTTCGATTGCCTGTCATGAATACAATTATTATTCTTACCCACATTCCACATTTGTTTCAAAAGAATTAGTTTTTTGACATAAAAATGTTGACTACTTTCTGGAAATTCCACCACAATATCTGCCGCCTGCATTGTGAGCTTTATCTCCAGTAACTTCACTTGAAATCCCAACAACATGCATACAAAAATCGGCCATTTAACACAATCTGTAACCAGTTTCACCCAAACCCTGTCGTAACAAACACTCGCACAGGAAACTCTCTAATGTACTTGTAGAGTCTCTTACCTTCTCGAACTCGCAGAACTCCACATGTCGTCTCAGTGTTTCAAGATAATTCAGTGCATTGATGTAATTAAGAGCATAGCAGTGATACGCCTGAGACACGGAGCCAGCTTCTGAGCTCTAAAAACAAAATAAATGTTACTGAAACTTATAATAAATGATGTGCAAGTCCATCAACATTCACAGACCTTCCTGCATTTGATATTCGCTATCAGTAACACTGGACACAAGACTGCAGTTTTCTGCACCACTCACACAACATACAGTCTTGAAGGCGGATACACGTTTCAGGGGAACACACTGCCTCCATCTTTGAAGTGAGGATGCAGTTTGGTTTTGTACACAAGGTGTCAAGGTGAGAGCGGTGGCTAGAACTGAGGGACTGAGCTGACTTAGAGCCATAGCAAGGGTGGTGCAAGTGAGGAGCTGGCCTCAGACATACAGAGTTGATGGGCACAGAAAGAACTGTATTTTTGTACTTTTTAAATAATAGATGAAATTTGCACTTACACATACATCACTTGATTGTGCCTGCAGACCACATGACTGAAATAAACATGCCACTGCTGCCATTCTTGTCGTTGTTCTTGTTTGGTGTCTCTGTATGTCATTGTACCACAATAACTACTACACAGTCTAAACTAAACCAGACTAAACACAGGGGACACAATTTTTTATTCTTGCCACAGGCTCAAAATTAACTGGTTACAGTACTGATGTGACTCATCAATTCTAAATAAAGGTTATATGTAAACAAACATTACCCAAGTACATACATATATAAATTTTAATACCTTTTAATAAATCTCCAACACATTCTGATCAATAAAAATATAATCAGGGAGACATTTACAAATCTACAAATGGTACTGACAGGCTTACATAGTTTCTATTCTTTCAGTAACACATAACTGTAAAAGTGATGATGCAACATGTCTACCTGTAAAGGCCTCCTGTTGATTGTCTGCACTGATAAATGCATGCTGGACATTTATTATAAAGCATTAAAACCCATAATTTTACTGTGATGCTGTTCTTTTATGCATAATAATTGAAAGACATGGAACACATTGAAGTTTGCTCATGGTGTGAAAGTTTAATTTTCAGGACAGCTAATCTTCTGAAGATTTACTGTCCCATAAGACACGCTGCTGTGTACTTAGTACAAATTTACAGATACGTAGGAGGAACTTTGTGCCTCCATCTTCAGGGTAGAGTCAGTAGGTTGCTCCAAAATATTAGTACATAGGCCTACCTATGAAGCACATGGTGTCACGTACCAGTAATTACTGTCACGACAATATTGTAACTTACCTTTTGGAACAATTTTACCAAAACGTCGATAGTTGGCAGTTCTCCCCCAGCACCGACATTCTCAAGCAGGAGACTAATAAACTCCTTACAAAAGGCATACGTCACCTGCAAACAAGCACAGTGTTTCTAAAACCGAACACTCGTAACTCTGAAAGAAACTGTGGCATCTGATGGTTTTCACTTGGAACATGGACTTTCCATATACAGTGGAACCCTGTTAAGAAAATTTTGAAAATTCCAAGAAAATCCTACTTCTCAAGCGGGAAATTTCTCAAAAGGGTAATTTTAATGAAACATGAGAATTTTGGTGCTTTTTTATCCCAGCTTCTTAGGCGGGAAATTTTCTTAGCTGGGTTTTTCTTAAGCGAGTTTCACTGTATTTGCAGCATTTACATAACAAAGAACATGGCCCCAGAAAACACAGCCTGTTGTGCAATATAACTCTGGTACTCATCTCTGGGCTGCTGCGATAAGCCAAGCCCACAAGCCTTCCCTTTTGAAGAAACCAACTGGAAGCACATTCAGATCAGCTTCTTTCCCCAGTGTATAACACATGGCTGCCGTATAAGATTTGCATGCAACTAATGACAGTATTTTCTTACTGTACCTTAAAAATGTCTGTGCATTCAGCAGTTAACAAGATACTGAAAACAGTTCATCTATCATTTGTTACAAATTTTTAACAGGAGTAGATAAATGCATCAGGTTCACATATTTCCCTTGAGCAGTTAGGTTGTGTAATGAATGCTGGTTTACATGATTATGTATGCCATTGTTATGTTGCTGGCACTAGATTTGTACACAGACACATGACATAGCCTTCAGTGTTCACAGTATTTTGGCTTACACAGCAAAGTTCATCCAAATTGCCAAACAACAGTTCTGGTTCGGCAAACATAGCAAAGCCTTCTACTTGAATCTTCTTAAGTGGTTCCATGAATACCTGCAACAAATTAAATGTAGCTTAGAAGATTATGTATTGGGTGTGTTCCTAGCAAATCATAAAATGCATCATTGTGTCACCAAAATGTAAAGTGGCTAGCCAGTGGACATGGAATTTTGGTGTGGAGGTACCAATTTTATCATAATACATTTATCTTGATAAAAATTCAGCATAAAAAAGCTAACTGCCACATTCAAAACAGACTAGCAGGCAGAGGCAGGTGGTGCCAGGCATTCACTGTCACACCTGATCCGAATTACATCTAACTGTCAAAACAAGCACAGACACTGAAAATTTTTCCTCTCTGAGTGTTCCAGCAGGAAATGTTTATGCAATCCTTGTCTTTCCTGCATGCTACAAACCCTGCCCAGTCCACTACTTGATTCAAGAACTCTTAAAATATTTGGTATTAATAACTATACAACTTGACACTGTGTAACTGGTTGTGAAAACTCAAGGAGGCATTTCATATGAATGGGAGTGCAATATGAAAACAGCATTTTCAGAAAAGGAATTTGAAGTTGAGGATGGGCTGGACTGAGGATGAAGTAAAATGGCAGGCTTTGGTGAATACAGTCATGAATCTTGTAAGCACAGAATTAATAACCTGAATTATTAAATTAGTTGGCTAAACTTCAGTTAAGATACAGGAGGTATATTGTACAGCTCATTGCACATATTTGAGTTGAAGCAGTACATATTTCATTATCTGAAAAAACACATGCCTCTAGCGATGAAATTTATAAACTAACCACTTAAAGCCTACCCTTGAGTCCCACACCAAATTATTTACATTAGACGAGTGTCACATGATTCATTACGGGGCTGACTCCTGTAACACTAGCAATTTTACTCACATTTTTTAGTACCATCAGGTGATCATACAAGAATGCACATTCGCTTTGGAAAAGATCCCACACTGCCTCCCGCCTCTTGCTTTCCGCCCTGCTTGTTGTAGAGCCTGGTGACACTAGAAGATCCTTCTCACTCAGCGTTGTCACCAGTGGGCTAGGTTTCATTGGCAACGTCCTGTCTAGCCCACGCCACACGGCCCGTGCACCTGTGAGTCTCCGCTCAAAGCACCTCTCACTTTGGGCACGCACCAGAGCACCTCTCAAACGCCGATGTACTGTTGTCACAACAGGTGGTGGAGACACTGGACAAGGAGGTGGCTCAGGACTGGACGCCAAACTTGAATTACTGCTGCCACTGCTGCTGCTACTACCAGCACCACTGTTCTTCTTCTCCACATGAGCAACAAATTCAGTCCAACACATCCCACGATACCGGGACAAATGTTCATCATCAAAGTCAATACGCTGCATGCAGCTGAGAACTTCTTCTAAGCCACAAAGACTCCCTGCCTTGCCACGGTTGGATCTCTCAAACTGTGCAGGAAATGAGGGGACGGTGTTAATTGTAAGGTATGTCTATATTCATTTCATAATGTGACTCTTTAGATTCACCACATTAGGTATGACTTCAAAAGAGTGTTAACAGATTTCCATATACTATTCCATACAAAACAGCCTGGAATTCTGGAATGGGAAGACTTTAACACTGTAAGTTGACCCTGTGCACACTATAAAGAATTACTGTGGGAAAGCAAGTACAGACGGTCCCGCTTTCACGTCCCTGAGCAGAGCAGCTTTATTGCACAGAAGTCTGCATTTGTCAGGATGTTCTGCGAGAGACCTCATCTGTGCATACATGTGTGTATGTATTTGTACATAAAAATATCAACAAAGGAGCCTACTAGAGACTCTGGAACTATGTAAACAGTGGCTTGTCACTGGCAGTTGGTTTTGAACCTGGCAAATTGCACTCCCTGAGGATGGTGCGTTTGTACCAGAACATGTTTGAGCTATGTGTTTAACACTCATATGTAGCCAATAATGTACATTTGGTTTGTACAATAAATTGCATACATTGAGGTAGAGGTGAGTTCAATCATATACTGTCCAGCCACTTTTTCCCCCGCTACTCAACGGACAACAGGATGGGGGAAACTGAGAGCAGGTCTGGAGATTGTCTCAAAGACAAAATGAGAAATTGAACATCAGCATCTCTCTTATTACACTTGTGGGTAAGGATCCTGACACACCAACCAAGGAACAGATTTTCTGGCTAAAAACTGCATTACTTAGCTCATTTAAGAGAAAATTACTACAGGTTTACTTTAGTGGAGTTTATCAAAAACTGAAGGAAGGAAAGTACACTCAGGTGCAGTAGAAACAAAGGAATATCAAACGCAAAAATCTCATAAACATATAGTTCTAATTTGTGTGTATGCATCAAACTGTAAAATGTCATTAGTCCAAGTTCAACCAGGTGCCCAGTGAGCAGTCAGTTTACTGTCCACACCTCAGAATATGACAAACTAAACACAGCACATGCCACATCAGGTGGTGCAGTCCAACACCATGAATATGTTTGAGATTTTTGTACGCTGTACTGCACTTATAGAAGAATTTGCTGACGCCAAAAGGAGAGTTGCTCCTATTATGGCCAACCTTATGTTCCAAACATTACATAAAACTACTGCTGACTGATACAAACAAATGAGCTTGCAGGCAGGGCTGGGCCTACAATACACACTACCATACAAAATAATGAAAAGTTTTAAAAATTCACAGTTTTTCTGGTAAAATTAACATCTGCTTCAGGATGTGCCAGCCAGCTGTAGTGAGTGAACAGACTGTGACAGTGCCACTGTGTCCACCAGCGCAGTTTAGTTCAGTGTCACATTTATAGTTTTATTGTGATACAGTGTATGTGGTACAGCCTCAATGTTCAGAATGGCGACCTCTTGTTTTCACTCACTTTAATACCGTTGTTTGACTTCTCACAATTCATTCTGATAAAATGAGATGAGACACGAGGGTGGCAAGTCAGCTTCCACCACTCTCCTGCTATGTTGCAGATCACTGTCAGCTCAGTCAAGCTCCGTCTTTTATTAGATACATGTGATTGCTCTTTTGCTTTATGAAGGAACTGTTTTTTCAGTCATTTAATGTATTTTATGCTTCCAAAACTTGTCTGTCTTATTGAAGATAAAATTTCATGCATTTCATGCTTTTTGATCTTATTTTATATTTTAATACTGGTATTTCATAAGTTCTGAAAACCAAGTAGCTTTTTTTACTTTGAAAATATATTTCAAATTATGAACTTCGTTATCTTAGTGTACTTAAAAGTGTCTCTGGAAATTTACTGTCTGAGTTTTCACGGACAAGTTCTGGCGATGGGCGTTACTTTCACTGCCCTCAGGTAACATCCCCCAGCAACATGCTTTCAAGCAACACACAATTTTTTGGCTATTCATCCTGCTTGTATTTTGTAATGATCTACGATACACAAGAAATGCAGTTGAACACAACCAATGTATATATTTTCAGCACTTGATAACAACATTTTCATCTACTTTAACAAAAATGCACTTGAAAAATGTCTAATGCCATACATCACTGTACAATACATATTACTTCTTATGACAGTGTTGTATTGCCCTGTGGTCTTCACATATCTACAAAACAATTCAGCATAGTCAATAAAACCTTAGGCTTAAAACATGCTGAATGCTTATGGTCTGCACTTAAATAACTTCTGCCCAATAAGAGACACACAATAAAACTACAATATATAGTCTACTCACAAGCCTTAATAGTGACCACGTGTTCTTTCCCTTCCTGGAATTGACCCCATCTGGAAACATACAAAAACATACTTCAAAGAAATTACAATTTTATGTAACAAGCTTCCGAATTCAAATGCAAATATTGCGCTCTGGCATATAATCACTACACACATCCAAAACTGGTATAAAAATAATTTCTTTAATTTTTTAAAATACACTTTCAGTTCTTTGACAGCAAACTCTGTTGAGATATTCTGATATTTCTTCTTCTTTGAGGTGTTGTATATTTCAGTGAAATTTGAATTCAAGATTAAAATGTTGGATCAGTTAATAAAATATCAAGATTGTCAGAATACATCCTTTATTCTGTTTCCCAGTCCACATCAAGAAATGTTGCACTTACTGTTCATCTGAAACAAGTTTGGCATGCAGAACATGTATCCACATGCAGACCGAGTTGGCAGAACTTTGATTTTACTAAGCTTCAACACTAACTTCAAACAACATGTCACGTGTTGTAAATAACTTAGATGACATTTTTATTGTGAACTAAATAAGGGAAGTCTGCATACGAACCAGTTACAGGCTTGTAATGCACATGCTATACCAGCTTCAACCTGGCGCCTAAACGTTACGTTCCTGCCATAACCACACGGATTATAGGGTTGGTTGCACAGTATCATTTAATTTAAACACAATTTAATATTAACACACTCTGATCACTATGATTATGAATCCTCATATTGTACAGATAAATGCTGCCAAGTATGTAATTGTCACTGTTCAAATCAATGGCTTGAATAAACTTGCTGCTTTTGTGTGTGTGTGTGTGTGTGTGTGTGTGTGTGTGTGGGGGGGGGGGGGCGCGTGGAAGGAATCATTCTTATGTTGCACATGAGTGAATCTTACTTTATTTGACATCATCTTCAAACTCTCTGCCTCAGTGTGGTGTTGAATTAATGCGAAGTCAAATGTTGGCCTACAAAGCACTACAGCCTGAGTCACGATGGATGGTTTGTTACACAGGATACGCGTATGGCACCTCCAGACCACTGACCTACTGACCAAGTGTGCTAAGCACTCGACCTACTGCTATTTACCTGTATCTGATACTGCAAGGCTGCTGGTGGAGCCATCAAAATCTGAAATAAGAAATTTATTTAAATACAGACACATTGTAATCCTGATTGCTCAGAAAATGCCACTTAAGGAGTATCAGATTCACGCTTGACTTTATTTTAGTCACCTTTATTATTGATTTTAAGAGGTCACATTTGAGAATGGAAAACATACATATTTAGTTTTCTGTTAATGAAATATTATCCATATTTGTGGCATAAGAAGACATGCAACTCTGAACCTTCCATATGTCTAGACCTCACAGAAAGTGAGTCAAAAAAGGAAATTAGTTCTACTAAATGTAATTACACAGATTCCTATAGTCGTCTGTTAATTCCTGAAGGCTGATGAAGCCAAAGTAAAGCTTTCCCTGTACAGACCGTGAAGGGATATGTGGGGAGTGGCAGTACCGCTACACCCATTCTTAGCCCCAGCATTAGATGGAGGTGAGTGGTCAACCTTACACACTGGCTGCTTTACCTCCAGGCAACAGACCCCAGTGCCCACTGAAAAGGAAGCCGGGTGTGTCCGAGGACTGGTGTGAATGTTTTGTAGAACAGACAAATTTGTTGCTGTAGCTTGCAATCGAGCCACTATTGCATGGACTTTCAGCCCACAGCCTGATCACTATACTGACTATGCTATCCATCTTACTTCTTGAAAACGGATGACGGCAAAAAGTGGAGGAAGCTATGATCTGCTTTCTGCAGTTTCAGAGAGTGAATTTCAGTAAACATGGAAACTAGAAATTTGAGAAGTCTTCCAAAATTATATTTAAATATTTTGCTAGCTGCATAATGGTTCTGGTTGTGCTGCCGTCAGTAGCGTATCCACAAGACACCACACGAAGAAACTGTGACTAAAAAAATAATGCAAAATGTGCTACGTTACCATGGCACCATCACATGTTCGCATGCTGCAAAAGGAAATACGTCATGTGACCAACAAGCTGAACACAATATTCTCTGAAGATCTGAAACGTGATGTCACATCTGGGATACTGCACAGCATTGGTACTGTGCACACAGCCTGCAGACTGAACAGGGCTGANCAAGATTGCACAGCATTGGTACTGTGCAGACAGCCTGCATATTGAACACAGCTGATGCTAGAGCAAGATTGCACAACATTGGTACTGTGCAGACAGCCTGCATATTGAATGGAGCTGATGCTACAGCAAGATTGCACAGCATTGGTACTGTGCAGACAGCCTGCATATTGAACGGAGCTGATGCTACAGCAAGATTGCACAGCACTGGTACCATATCCATGCAAGCTATGTGCTAGTACAAGTACATTTACATATTAGACAATGTTTTATTGGTATTGCATTTGGACTCACCCAGAACGTTGTTGCGGTGGGTGAGCACTTTGCTGTACACAAGCAGGTCACCAGGGCAGATCTGCATTGGTGGAATTACCACAATGGAGCTGCGACGTGCATGGGAGGAGCTGCTGTCAGAGCTCCTGGAGACAGCAAACATTGTATTGAGGAAAACAGCTTTGAAAATCACACGTATCCTGGAATATTTGTTCATAGAAAGTTTATATTAAAAAGCCTGGAAATTATCATAAGGACAACATTGTTGTTGTTGTTGTTGTTGTTGTTGTTGTCATCGTCTTCGTCATCGTTCTTTGTAGTTTAACCTTTTAAAGCCTAGCGGTAACTTTACATGCTACCAGGCTTAACATTAAAAAATTCTACATGGTGCCCACATTGTGTTTATGTGTTTTGTACAGATCTCAGACTAACAGCAACTTTTGCCTTACACAACATTAAGAGGTTGGTTTTTATGACCGAAGTGGAGAGTGTTTACAGCGCAGTACGCACTGAGTCCTTATATAAAACAGATATGCTTTGTCTTTAAAGGGTTAACTTATAATGCTGCGACACCAAACTACATAGTATGAGAGTTTGGGCGATGAATTGGAAAGGATCTGGAACTGACTGATGGTACACTAAGTGTAAGAGTCTACCATTACATGGCTTCCAAAAGAGTTATTATATTTATTATTATTATTATTATTATTGTTATTATCATTATTATTGGAGTTTCAAGGACACTTTGCTGACTATAAAGCATCATGCAGTACGATAACAGTTGATTGCAAGTTGGAAAACGTAGATCAGGAAGGCAGGGGTCAAAATTGTGTTCAGATTCTAGCCGATATCCTGACAGACTGAGAAGAACCACACGTTCTGTTGGACAGGATGACCAGTGTCCAATATTAGAACTTCAGTCTCCTAGAATATGGAAGTCCAGTAAAAAGCACTTTTTGTATCACAGCACATCCCTGCTAGTGACATAACTTACCCAGACAGCTTCCTGTCATCAGCACACTCTGTTAGTAATTTTGGGGGCACCAACGCTCGGCGTCGAGTCAGAGCAGATGCTGGTGGCAGCTGTTCCTCAGCATCAGCTTCCTCTTTCGCTCTTTGCTGAGGTAAATCTGACTCCTCTTCTGAATGCCTGTGGAACACTGTTTCTTGATCGCCCTAAGCAAACATTTTACAAAATAAAATGTTACACAACATCTAGTTCATCAATTTAATATCCATCCACGTGCAGAATGAGGGCTTTCTTCAGTGCACAGTGTGATTAAAGGCGTAATGTGACTTCAGTGTACAGTGTGATAAATGACATGTGGTCGTAAATTCAGCATGATCCGATACGTAGTTGGAAAAACCTTCTACCTTTACCTTCATTTACTACCATGAGAATGGAAGCAGCAGGTTTGTAAGACAAGATTGGTAACTGTTTTGCAGGCTACACTGTGACAACATGTGGTTCGTATAACTTCTTTACATACTGTATGATAAACAATGAAAGAAAATGCTATTATAAACTCTGTGATTCAAAATACATGTGAGTTGGCTTTTTATGGACATAATTTGTGGAAATAAGTGTACAGCATACAAACAATTCAATCTGATATAATATTTGAAGTACAAAATTATAATAAAATAAATAAATATGGATATTTCGATTTTAAATAAATGATTTGATATTTACCTCACTTTGGACATTCGGTGAAGGGAGATTCATAAAGTGGGTGCCTGTGTCATCACGGCTGCCATCTCGACTGCGCACCAAACCTGCCAACATTCAGCGCATTTGTTAGAACACCAGATACAAAGTACCAAATTTTTGACACACCTTATTTTATGGCATAACACTAAGTGTGCCTCAGCATAAGGTACGCGTTCCTCAGTTAGTTCTAACATTTCTAAGTTGATGGCTCCATAAAGAAGCCACCTGGGGACGTGTGGAGAAGTCTTAAACGTAACTGTGGGACACATGCTTGATACGATAGCAAAACTTACATGTCATGTCACAAGATAGCATAACACTAAGTTTGGTAGACTGTTCTGTACTTAAATATCAGTTGTGTTGGTTGGTATGCTGGTATACACACTGTAAGCCATTCATATCACACAGGAAGACCAGTGAACAGTGAACTGGAAGGAAAAAGGATGAACGTGTTTGTGGCACAGTCTGAAGAAAGCTGACATACACGTGTTTGGAGTGACTGTGGAAACCTCAGCCACGCTGTCGAAGTCCCAGTTGGTTTGAAATGGACGCCCTCGGAATAGACGTCACAGGTTTTTCCGCTTGACTGACCTCTATACCTCAACCCAGAAAACTGCCTCTGAGTTGTCTATCGGTCGGCCAACCCTCGCTATCAGTATCAGCTGCATTCGTTCTAGTGTTCTACTGACCGCCTTAAAGCCAGACGGTAGCAACATGTTTCGGTGCAAGTGTCCTTACAACTGAAGTGCATTCATACAGTTACACGTGCTACCCACCTCCACTGACGATTTTCAGTCGGTTCTCATCATGAATGGAAGTGCTGGTCTGCTGACAACAGAAGTGGCAAGGTGGGTCCCCATCAGGGTATCGCAAGTCGGGCAAGTGTTCCACCCCCATCTCGGGTTCCAATTCTGTAAGAGACACAATAAAGCGCCAGCGTTACTGGTATTGCACTCACTTATGTTGCGGCAGATTTGGAGAAGAATGCTGAGGTGGGTGAAACAACGGGGCTGACAGAGTGGAGTGGACTCAGGTGGCGGGGTGAAGGTAATAATGACAGCGAGATTGCAGGTTCTCACAGCGGTATCAATACAGCTTCCGGTCTGTTGCAATGTGACAGCATGCACTGACGTTTCGGAGCTACTTGCTGCTCCATCTTCAGGCCCAACTACTGACGCAGAGACCTTCCTATTCACGCAAATGAACCTTCAGGTACGTAAAAGATGGGGACTTTTTTGTCCGACCGAATAACTGTTAGTTTCTCTGCGTGGGTTCTGTTAGTCCATTGGTCCATTGATCCAACGAACAGGCGAAGGCAAACCAAAGTGGATCAGGTCCTTGTGTGTATGCTGTCTCGTGTGTTGGGAGCCAGCAGCAGAATAATACTGTGCGTTTGGTTGGTACAGTAAGTTGAATACACAGATCTAACAAACGCACGGCATTGGCAAATTTAAAATACAGGACGTAATTCTGGGTTCAATAAAATGCCGACGGTTTCTTAAAAAACTAGCAGACTGTTAGCTTCTCAAACAGGAATCTACCGTATGGAGGTGTCTGTCTTCCTCCTGACAACACAGAGACAATTCGCAGTGCACTTCGTACACCTTGGCTGGAAGCCTTTCTGAAACGCGTCACGTGACACGGCACGGCGGCAGGCACTAACAAAGGTGTCCGTCCGTCCGTCCGTCCTGCATTGATAAAGTCCAGGACCCAATTATGTGAACAATGTGTGTTAATTAAATCTCGGCTTTAACCAGGTTTAGCTGCTAAATCAATTGAAACTTTTAAAAGAACCCTTTGTTCCGAGTTCTGTATGTTTGGCTGAAAGCTTATGGCTTTAATTGTGCTGTCGAAAAAGCAAATGCCGTCGGGATATACATATATATACATACATATATACACATATATATGCATACTGAATGACGTATAAACAAACCCAACTCTCTCTCTCTTTCTGTCTCTTGTACTAATATCGACTCAAATAAAGCCAATCCATTATTCTGGTCTCACGTTTGAAGTACGGAGTGTCCACACGTCCTCACGCAGCGTGCTGAGTGTCCAGCCACCTGCCCAACAGTGATAAAGGTCACGGAAATTTTACGTTACTCATAGCGTCCATATTTATTAATCACATACAACAGGCGTCCAACCAGTGCACTGTTATTATTCTGAATGTCTTTACATTACAATATTTAAAAGTCGATCCAACATGTTTCGATACTGGCTGGGACCATCTCCAGGGATTCACTTAAAAGCAAAACTGACACAATCGGAAGTAACAACATTTGCACACGTTACAAAGTATAAATACACAAGAGACGGTCCGCTAAGATGTGGGTCGGCCTTCAGCGGACCCACCACCGCTCTGTACTCATCTCATCTGCATGCTGCGCTTACGAGAAGGACAAACGGGCGCAGCCTGGGAAGCTTAAGAAGCCAGTGTTATGTCTTAAACCGGGAAGCACTGGATAAAAAGGTACTTCTATTTCCTTTCGGCCTTCGAGTGCCAAAGAAGCGTCTTTCAGCGGGACTCAAAACCAACTTCCGGTGCACAGATTTGTAGTCCGTGACATTAATAATAATAATAATAATAATAATAATTATAACAATAATAATAACAATTATTATTATTATTATTATTGTTATTATTACATCATCCCCTTTACGCAGGGTATTCGCACCTATTATTACTGGCGTCACCTTTGTTTTTACATTCCACATGCGCTGTATTTCTGTTGTAAGGTCTTTATATTTTAGAATCTTCTCGGCTTCTTTCTTTATCACATTTCTGTCTCCCGGGATTGGTACTTCAATTAGCATGCATGTGCCTTGTTCATTATCCCGGATTATGATGTCCGGTTTACCGTTGGGGACGGTTCTGTCGGTTTGCACCTGTTTATTATTATTATTATTATTATTATTATTATTATTATTATTATTATTATTATTATTATTATTATTATTATTATCCGCTGTTACTCTACTGTGACGAGGCCGTTACTGCCAAGTACAGGCTCTCTGTGCACACAGTCCGTTACTGCAAAGTACAGGCTCTCTGTGCACACAGTCCGTTACTGCCAAGTACAGGCTCTCTGTGCACACAGTCCGTTACTGCCAAGTACAGGCTCTCTGTGCACAAAGTCCGTTGCCATAACCTCAAATATTCGCACCGTCGCACTAGTCTTCATCTACCAGTTTCAAATTTGACAAAAGTCCAAAAAGGGGCACATTATTCTGGAATAAATAGTTTTTATTCATCTCCCAACTAACACTAAATGTGTAACTAATGACGTAAAACTATTTAGGCCCGCCTTAAACAGGTTTCTCTACACTAATTCATTTTATAGTACAGATGAATATTTCAGTCACAACTCCGTACTGGTTTTGGTTTTATGTCTTTAATCTGGGTTTTAACAGTAACAAGTGTTAATACCTAAGCATTTTATTTGTAACCGTGCGCAGTTTGCCACTGGTTGTGCCGCTGGTGATACTTGTGACAACTGCGACTTGCACACTGCAGTTGCACTGTGTGTTGTGCTTGTGTGTGTTTTGTTGTGTTGTTGCCTAACACAATCCCCACATCCGCACGAGTTGTACTCCCTGCAGGGTTTATGGAAAATGAATTGAATGAACGAATGAATGAATGAATGAATGAACGAGTGAATGAACGAACGAATGAATGAATGAACGAATGAATTACCGAACGAATGAAAGAACGAACGAACGAACGAATGAATGAATGAACGAAGGAATGAACGAATGAATGAATGAATGAATGAATGAATGAATGAACGAATGAATGAACAAATGAATGAACGAAGGAATGAACGAATGAATGAATGAACGAATGAATGAATGAACGAACGAATGAACGAATGAATGAACGAATGAATGAATGAATGAAAGTTCGTAAGGGCACACACGCTACATCTCGTTGCCCAGCTCCGATGGCTCACAAGCCATCAACCTCGAACCCAAAACGCCGAACATTTTAGCCGCCCGCCTTAACAACTACCGCACATTTTCCAGTTCGTCATCAATGACTGTAAAAATAGCAACGCTTTGTGTTTGCACAGCATAAATGCATGTAGGGAGTGGAAATATAGCTCCACTCATTCTTAACCTCGGTACTAAATCGAGGTAAGTGGTCAGCATCACGCCGATGGCGCTGTATCCGCAGTACACTTTACACAGGTGATTGTGTGAGCCCCAGGGCCAGTGTGGACGCTTTAGCGAACAGAGCGGTCTCTTGCTCCTGCATGCAGCGGGAATCCACCTTCGGATATCCTGCCAGCAGCCCAACTGCTGCACCGTCTGAGGCAGCGTGGCTCCATTAGTGACTGCAGGAAACTGAACATTAATATGTGGGGCTTTCCAAAAGCATTACTTCCGCACCAAATTTCATGGCAATCGGTCACGTTTCGGCAGTTGACCGTGAAGGACAGACAGACAGACACTATGGTGGCGTCAAACACCGATTGTCTTCTTCTTTTTGAGGGCAAACACGCTTAAAAAGTTGCCGGGGCTTTCCTTTCAATTTATGCTGAAAGTAACTGCCACAACTTGCGTGGCGGTGCATCATGACGCCATGTTCCCGTCAGACAGATGTTACCAATGTTTTACACAAACATACTGCCTCCATCTTCAAAGTACGTCAACAACCCTAATGTATAAATGTTAAAACAGAGAAAGTTGTATCCAGGCTGCACTGTGTAACTACACAGAGCTTGCTGAATATGTGGCGCCTTGCCTTGCTCCACGGCAACCCTGAAGAATCTCACAACAGGCCGCTGTTACAACAGCAAGTACGGAGTGTTCATTTCAGGCCAAGAATTTCGCGGCTATGTGACAGAGCTGAGTAGAGCCTGGAACAGCAGCCAGAGGGAACATAGCAATGTATCGTACATGTCTACCAGACTGCACGGTGTCGCATCTCAGAAGACAGTAATCTGCATACTGTCTGCTGTCACAAAATCAAATCTGTTGTCGACAAGAACGAACTTCACATTCATTAACCTTAATTATATAAAGACTCAGTCCGTACCGCGCAGTAAACACACTCCGTCTCGGTTATAAAAACCAGTCAGTTAACCCTTTAAAGACGAAGCGTATCTGTTTTATATAAGGACTGAGTGCGTACCGCGCTGTAAACACTCTCAACTTCGGTTATAAAGACCAATCTCTTAATGTTTTATAAGGGAAAAGTTGCTGTTTGTTCTGAGATCCGTACAAAACACATAAACGCAATGTGGGCACCACGTAGAATTTTTTAATGTTAAACCTGGTCGTACGTAAAGCTACTGCTAGGCTTTAAAAGGTTAATGCTGTATAGGGAAATAATCGCTGTTTGTTCTGAGATCCACACAAAACACATAAATACACTGTGTGGGCAGAACGTAGAATTGTTGAATGTTAAACCTGGCGGTACATACAGTAACCACTCGGCTTTAAAGGGCTACAGTCCGTACCGCGCAGTAAACACACTCCGTCTCGGTTATAAAAACCAGCCAGTTAATGCTGTATAGGGAAATAATCGCTGTTTGTTCTGAGATCCACACAAAACACATAAACACACTGTGTGGGCACAACGTAGAATTTGTGAATGTTAAGCCTGGCGGTACGTACAGTAACCACTGGGCTGTAGAAGGTTAACCAAACTGCATCAGATCAAAGACACAGCAGTGCGCAACACGCCCTGAGCACACCGACACATAATGCAGTATCAACAACAAAAGACATTAAAACAATACGACATTCCCTTGTTCATATTTATTTAGCGTTCAATCACTTAAAATGGGGAGGAGCCGCGATAGCTCAGTCGGTATATTGGCCGCGCTAGGTTCAATACCAACAGGGGTAAGGCATTCTTTTCTCTTCCCCAAGAGGCACAGACCAACTATGGAGCCCACCCTCCATCCTACCCAATTGGTAACGACGGCTACTTCTTCGGCAGCAAAACGGTCGAACGTAAATTTGGCCACTCGCGTCTATCTGGTGCCGATGTTAAGTATGAGTGGAGTTGCACATCCATTCCCCCTACATGCCTTTGTGGCATGAATAGCTACAACTTTACCTTTACATTAGTACTTATAACAGGACTGCCGTGTTAAGTTTGTGCCAACTGCTTGGCGGGCTCCAGAATGCAAATTGCGAATTGAGTTGATGTCTTTCAGATGTGCGGGGTAGTGAAGCACTGTTATTATTATTATTATTATTATTATTATCATCATCATCAGCAGCAGCAGCAGCAGCAGTAACCCCGTGGAGACTCACCAAGTCAGATAAGGCCCATGTTAACGCCTGACGTAATGTGTGGGTGCCACACATCTGTGTTACTGTTGCGCTGCATGGCTGGCCCCCAGACGGCAGGGCGGCTCTGGCTTTGTCACTGTCACGAGTCACGCTCTGTACCACATATGCACGTATTTACTTTTTGTACGCATACAGCGCGTAGTCATTTAAAATTCTCACCGAACGCCACGTTGCCTCCGCCAGTCCAGGCCTTGCACAGCAGACCCACTTCCGCAGTACTGCAGCTTAGTCAACTGAACTGTCACGACCTTGACCGCCATCGAGTTTAAGGTTACGTCCACACTTGGAACGTTACCGCGTATCGTAACGCCGTAACGTCGCAAGTGGCTGACACGGTACGAGCTAAACTTGCATCCCGTAGCAGTACGGCGTAACGGTATCCACCAAACGTTAATCTGTGGGGTTCCCAGTTAGTTACAGGAGGCCGAGTGAGTGCGGTGTTTTTGCAGCTAGCAGCAGCTTCGGACAGTTATATACATTACGCTTTAAAAACAAGAGAAAACAGCGGCGGTGGTGGCAGACGCAACTGTACTGAAGCGGGGAGTGTGCAGTGGTTCACGTTTAGCAGCAGACTTGATTTGTCAGTCGGCCAGTGGGTTATATAAACATTTCACCAGAATATCTCCCAATGAATTTGAATACTTAGTCCACTTGATCGGGGAAAGAATCTCACAAAAAGATACAACATTTTGGTCCCGTATTATTTGCTTCTTCTTACATGCTTCTATAAGTTCTATGACACTTTCCGGAGTCCACTCCATCGTGAACACACAGTCACAAAAAACGTGCAAAAAGAACTGCACAACGCTACGGATCTGCACCACCCTTCAACAGACAACAACGAGGAATGAAAAGATCGGAGAGGAGCGGACACAGAAATATTTTCCTTTCACTAAGAAACTAGACTTCAAAGAGGTAATAAAATATCAGCCATGGGACCGTGCATAGGACAGTGGTGTACTGCGCACCTGACAAGGAACGCGTCTTGTGCTTAAGCCAGTAATGTTACAGCGTAACCAACTGTTGATACGTTACGCGGTCACGAGTGCCCTCCACACTGTCACGTTACGGTGTAAAGTTACACGGTAACGTTAGAAGTGTGGACGCACCCTAAGTCTCTTATATGTTCCTGTGCACTAAGACAGACCTGAATTAATACATAAAGATTCAGTCCGTACCGCACTGTAAACACACCCCGTCCCGGTTATAAAAACCAGTCAGTTAATGCTGTATAGGGAAATAATCGCTGTTTGTTCGGAGATCCACACAAAACACATAAACACACTGTGTGGGCAGAACGTAGAATTGTTGAATGTTAAACTGGCGGTACGTACAGTAACCACTGGGCTTTAAAGGGCTACAGTCCGTACCGCGCAGTAAACACACTCCGTCTCGGTTATAAAAACCAGCAAGTTAATGCTGTATAGGGAAATAATCGCTGTTTGTTCTGAGATCCACACAAAACACATAAATACACTGTGTGGGCAGAACGTAGAATTGTTGAATGTTAAACCTGGCGGTACGTACAGCACTAGCACAGACTGCTGTATGCACAGTAATGTACAGTGAAACTCGCGCAATGCATAGTGCACTGTGTCTTTTTTATGTGGCTCTGATAAGAGCAGCTTTCATAGGATATCCCAGCGGATACAGGTCTTCTACACGATACAGCTGCGGTATTCAGGGACATGTAAAAAGAAACACCCCGTCTGATCTTCATAACTGTCTCGAATTCCCACCGAAATTTCAAATAAATCCGTGCAAGTTTCCAATACTGACTGCTGATTCCTGTAACCAGTTTCCAATACTGGCTGCTGATTCCTGTAACCAGTTTCCAATACTGGCTGCTGATTCCTGTAACCAGTTTCCAATACTGATTCCTGTAACCAGTTTCCAATACTGACTGCTGATTCCTGTAACCAGTTTCCAATACTGACTGCTGATTCCTGCAACCAGTTTCCACTCCAAGCAGTACCGGCTGTGAAACTTCCTCTCAAACAGCAATCAGATAGCCTACCAAATGCATACTAATTCTATGCGTACAGCAACTCGTTACGGGCTGAACGGTCCGGGTATCGAATCCCGGTGGGGGTTAGATTTTCCGCACCCGTCCATACCGGCCTTGGGGCCCACCCAGCCACCTGCATAATGGTACCGGATCATTTGGGGAGGGGGGGGGGTTAAGCCAGCGGGGACTGGCGTTGACCACCCACCTGCACCTAGTGCCGAGGTTAAAGAAAGAGTACAGCTATACCTATACTCCCCCTCTGTGCCTTCATGGCAAGTTACAGGGTGACATTTACTTTCACTGATTCTATACAAAATGATGAATAATTAGCCAAAAAATAATAAAAGAAACCAAAATTGCGGGGAATGGGGAGAAATTTTCATTTTCAATCCGACAGTTAATAAAAAAACTCGAAACTAAGGAATGACGAGCAGCAACTTCACCACAGTAGCTGTACTGAGCGTTCCTACAAATCTGACGTCTTTCTGTTCTGATGACTACTGACGGGTAACGCAAGGCTGTAAGGCCCTGCAGACTGGCTGATACACATTTGCAGGCGGGTAGGAGAAAGTTAACCTCTTAAAGCCTAGCGGTAACTTTACGTAACACCAGGTTTAACATTAAAAAATCCTACGTGGTGCCCACATTGCGTTTATGTGTTTTGTACGGATCTCAGAACAAACAGCAACTTTTGCCTTATAAAACATTAAGATATTGGTTTTTATAACCGAAGTGGAGACTGTTTACAGCGCGGTACGCACTGAGTCCTTTAATAAACAGATACGCTTCGTCTTTAAAGGGTTAATTTTCCGAAATGGTAAGTTTGTAGTAGACGCTGCACAGTGTCGCATCTTAGAAGACAATACTTTTAGAGTGTTCATTTAACGACGCTGTTAATTGCTAAGCTTATACAGAGTCGGTGGTAGATGAATGAATGAGTATGGAGCATTGGTGGAATGAAACTGACAGGGGACACTGAAGTACTGGGACAGAAACCTGTCCCAGTGCCACTTTGTCCTACACATTCCCACATGGACTGGCTGGGATTAAAGCCGGGCTGCTGCGGTGGAGAGCCCGGACTGTGACGCGGCCCCCACCACAGCAGCCCGTGCAGCGGCACACGCCCGCCCGAACGAGGAAATACAGGACGCTGCCCAAGAAATTTCCGCTTTGCATAAATAAAAGAGACGCTGACGTATGAAATGAAAAAAGATGACTTTAAACACTGTGCAAGGAAGTTTACGAATTAAAGCAACACACTCAGATACTGAGCACTTGACGTTCACTTCGAGGTATACATGGCACGCGGGCAGCAAATGGTACATATCAAGCGTCTCCTGCAAACTGCCTGTCAGCCAGGTGCTACTTGAAGGTGTCCAGAGACAAGTAAATCACTGGGCCCCACACTGCCTGCCGGACTTCTGACTGGTTACGACGCTACAGCTGGGGGGTGACGGACCGCCCTCCGTACTGGGCCGATTTAGAGACTTCTACAGACGCGCTTAACCTTTTAAAGCCTAGCGGTAACTTTACATATGACCGGCTTTGACATTCAACAATTCTGCTTTCTGCCCACGTTGCTTTCATGTGTTTTGTACGGATCTCTGAGCAAACAACGATTATTCCCCTATACAATATTAACTCATTAATTTTTATAACCGAGACGGAATGTGTTTACTGCGCGGTACGGACTGCAGCCCTTTAAAGCCCAGTGGTTACTGTACGTACCGCCAGGTTTAACATTCACAAATTCTACGTTCTGCCCACACAGTGTGTTTATGTGTTTTGTGTGGATCTCAGAACAAACAGCGATTATTTCCCTATACAGCATTAACTGACTGGTTTTTATAACCGAGACGGAGTGTGTTTACTGCGCGGTACAGACTGTAGCCCTTTAAAGCCCAGTGGTTACTGTATGTACCGCCAGGTTTAACATTCACAAATTCTACGTTCTGCCCACACAGTGTATTTATGTGTTTTGTGTGGATCTCAGAACAAACAGCGATTATTTCCCTATACAGCATTAACTGACTGGTTTTTATAACCGAGACGGAGTGTGTTTACTGCGCGGTACGGAATGTAGCCCTTTAAAGCCCAGTGGTTACTGTACGTACCGCCAGTTTAACATTCACAAATTCTACGTTCTGCCCACACGGTGTGTTTAGGTGTTTTGTGTGGATCTCAGAACAAACAGCGATTATTCCCCTATACAGCATTAACTGATTAATTTTTATAACGGAGACGGAGAGCGTTTACTGCGCGGTACGAACTGGTTCCTTATGTATGAAACAGATATGCTTCGTGTTTAAAGGGTTAATGACATGCCGGTACTTGCAAGCAGTTAGTCGTCGGCCTCTCATCGCGGACGCCCGGGTTCGATCCCAGGTCACCCAGTGTGAGATTTGCGGTGGACAAAGTGGCATTGGGACACGTTTTTCTCCCAGTACTCCAGTTTCCCCTGTCAGTATCATTCCACCAATGCTCCACACTCATTCAGCCATCTATCACCGACGCTATACAATTGCAGCAACGAACAGTGCGGTTAAATAACACGCATCAAAGACATGCTTGAAAAGTACATATACGTTTCCCCTTGCCTTAAATTGCAGGCGTCTGATTTTAAATAATTCCTCATATTGGATCGTTATTTCTGGCAGCCCCCGACACAAAACATCAGTGCCCATTACCCGGTGTGCAATGTCCCGTGTCAAATTTAAAGTTCCAAAAACAATAAATCGTTACCTGTCCAAACACAACTAAATTCTATTTTTTATATGCAACTACATGTTTCGACCAATCTCATGTCACCCTCAGGTTCACAGTTCGTCTTTAAAACATTTAAGGAAGAAATGTGCATTGTGTAAGTCCCTAAAACACCACTGAAGTTATTAAAATTGTTACAAATGTTATGGTGTGTGCGTGCGTGCGTGTGTGTGTGTGTGAACAGAGGTTCTGCTACAGCTGTTACACGGCTTACACAAAGCATATTCCTTCCTCAGTACGTTTTAAAGACCAGCTGTGAGCCTGACGGCCACTCATCTGACTAGAGGCAACGCTGTGTCTGTCTGTCTGTCTGTCCGTCTGTCTGTCTGTCTGTCCGTCCGTCCGTCTGCAACTAATACTGAAATACAAGTATATGGCCGGTGTAACACTGTGCTGTGCCGGTGCACGTACTTGTGTCGTGTTTACATTGCAGATGCAGCCGCTCGCCTGATGCAGCACAGTGTATTGATCACGTATGGATTGATTGGCTGTGCAGTTACTGGTCACACCGCAACGTCTGCACATACACACAATACATACATACATACATACATACACACAT
>BLKM01000710.1:53570-99053 GCA_013340265.1 Coptotermes formosanus
CACGTGAACTGTCTGCATCAGTACAAAAGGGACAGGTGAACTGTCGCCATCAGTCCAAAAGGGGCACATGAACTGTCTTCTTCGGTCCAAAAGGGGCACGTGAACTGTCTGCATCAGTACAAAAGGGACAGGTGAACTGTCGCCATCAGTCCAAAAGGGGCACATGAACTGTCTTCTTCGGTCCAAAAGGGGCACGTGAACTGTCTGCATCAGTACAAAAGGGACAGGTGAACTGTCGCCATAAGTCCAAAAGGGGCACATGAACTGTCTTCTTCGGTCCAAAAGGGGCACGTGAACTGTCTTCTTCGGTCCAAAAGGGGTACGTGAACTGTCTTCTTCGGTCCAAAAGGGGCACGTGAACGAACTCTTTTAGTCAGCCTAACAAATGTATGGGCTGAAGAAGGTTCAGGAACGCTGAAATAAAAAATCACGGACTTTGAGTTTAATTTAGCTTCCTTACTCTTAGACGTTCGAAATCTCTTAAAGAATCTTGTCCTCTACAGCGCGGTTACAAACAGACCGGCAGATGTCTGCCGAAGTATCGCAGGAAGCTGCTGCCCCCATCGCCAGTCCACCGTACCCTGAAGAAGGAAGCAGCGCGTTCCACTGACACAGGTTACACGATGTCATATGCCAGACGACAACAATCCTTACTGTCACAGCTCTGGTGGTCTCCGTTCTCAGCTTGGATATTTCATATAATTTCCACATGATATCCTTTGTTCAGCTAGAGAGAAGACTACATGTTTCACTGGCTAACATAGGCATACAGTCCACTTCACCGCCTGGATAGTAACGTGAAACAACGGCGCCTTCTCATCTCTAATTCTTTCCACCTGTTTTCACATTCACTGAATAATACGAAGCTGTTCTTTCTACATAACGTTTTCGTGTTTCTTCGCCTGTAGACTGGAGATCTTAACTGAGTTAGAGTATATGTACAGCCAGTTTAACGTTAAACAGTTCTACGTTCTGCCCACACAGTGTGTTCATGTGTTTTGTGTGGATCTCAGAACAAACAGCGATTATTTCCCTATACAGCACTAACTGACTGGTTTTTATAACCTAGACGGAATGTGTTTACTGCGCGGTACGGACTGTAGCCCTTTAAAGCACAGTGGTTACTGTACGTACCGCCAGGTTTAACATTCAACAATTCTACGTTCTGCCCACACAGTGTATTTATGTGTTTTGTGTGGATCTCAGAACAAACAGCGATTATTTCCCTATACAGCATTAAATGACTGGTTTTTATAACCGAGACGGAGTGTGTTTACTGCGCGGTACGGACTGTAGCCCTCTAAAGCCCAGTGGTTACTGTACGTACCGCCAGGTTTAACATTCAAGAATTCTACGTTCTGCCCACACAGTGTATTTATGTGTTTTGTGTGGATCTCAGAACAAACAGCGATAATTTCCCTATACAGCATTACCTGACTGGTTTTTAAAACCGAGACGGAGTGTGTTTACTGCGCGGTACGGACTGTAGTACTTTAAAGCCCAGTGGTTACTATATGTACCGCCAGGTTTAACATTCAACAATTCTACGTTCTGCCGACACAGTGTATTTATGTGTTTTGTGTGGATCTCAGAACAAACAGCGATAATTTCCCTATACAGCATTAACTGACTGGTTTTTCTAACCGCGACACTGTGTTTACTGCGTGGTGACTGAATCTTTAAATATAATTCAGGTTAATTTTAGATTTTAAAGGGTCAGTTTGTGAAATGATCGATCACTACGTTGCAAATAGAAGGACATTATTTTATATGACAACTCGTAATATTCTTCACTAAAACCGTTCCGCGTGATGTCAAGCAGCGCAGCGGTCGCCGCTATTCCACTTCGCTGACAGTCGATGTCCACGCGTTTTATTTCAGTGTATTAGGGTTGATATTAGAGTTTTACGCCCCATATTAAAGACAGCACTAAAAATATTTTCCTTCAGTTCGCCAACACGCCTTACATCTAACAAACACGTTATTAATTGCACGTCGCACTTGCATAAGTTAAGTGAGCCGACAGGAAGCGACTATCGACAGTTGTCAGATAGAGAGATATCCCTACAGCAGACAATTCGTCACAATACGTATGCAGTATCGTTCATTACGTATAGCCAATTTTAAGAAACGTTCAGGCAACGAACGGGCCAGTGGCAATTCAGTACAATAATTCGTACTGTATTTTGGACACGCGGCTGATTGAAGTTGATCGGCACACGATAACTGTAGGACACAGAGAAAAACCGAGTAGAGATAGCCCTCGGTTTACGACAGTTTGTTTTGCGACGATTCACAATAACGACGGTTTCGAACCAGGAGAACAAATATATAAAAAAAAACTACAAAAAATTAAAAAATGCGCCACTATAAATACCGGGTATGATGTAAAGAAACGGCACAAGCAATCAGACATGACAGCTATCCCAGTCTACCATCTCAGCCAATCAGGAACGAGGTGTGCGGAGATAAGAACAGAGGAGCACTCAGTTCACACGCTGGTGTGCTGTTGTTCTACTGTGTCAGTTTGTGAGTTCCGATTTAAAATTTTTGATTAAATCGATAAAATAAGAGCCGCCATGTGTAGCAAGAGAAGTGCGGGGACTGCATCAGAGCAGTAACATCTCTGCATTGTGCCACTGTCAACAAAGATCAACGCAGGGGCATTAAAGAGCGCTGCTTACAGAAACTTCCGGACCGGCTATGAACGTGTCAAAGTAAACGTACAAAATGTAATTTTTTATTTAATTAAATTCAGTTTGCGTGTTTTAACTGTGTTACATTTAATTGATTTATATTCACAAAAACGTTGTTTTTACATTCAAAGCACTCAGTTCAGAGCTCTATATACAGTAACATTACATTCCTTGTGTCAATTTTGAGAGGGGTCTGGAACGTAACTCACTGACTTCCCATTGACTTACATTATATAAACAGGTTCCCTTTACACCGCGTTTTGCGGCAGTTCCTTCAGGAAGGAAACGGGCTGCCTGTATGAAGCTCAATTATATTTAAACATTCAGTCCGTACCGCGCAGTAAACACACTCCGTCTCGGTTATAAAAACCAGTCAGTTAATGCTGTATAGGGAAATAATCGCTGTTTGTTCTGAGATCGACACAAAACACACAAACACACTGTGTGGGCAGAACGTAGAATTGCTGAATGTTAAACCTGGCGGTACGTATAGTAACCACTGGGCTTTAGAGGGGTTAAAATGTGCATTTTTTCCACAAAGTCAGCAGCGAGACTTTCCCTGATCTCTCCGAATAGGAAAGGCAGCAGGGACTTATTTTAAGAAGACTGTCTTTGTGTGTGTGTGTGTGTGTGTGTGACGTCGACAAGTTCTGTAAACACAACGTGTTGTGTCCACCTTCGCATTTTTCCTAAAACTACACGGCGTCACACGCCACGAGACAGGATTCTTCATAAACATCAACGTGAGACGCTAGCCACGTAGAAGCTGAGAGACAGGAACTGTGACGAAAATCTAACTTTAGAACACGGTGGTAAGTGTACGTACCGCCTGCTCCAACACTCAGTAATGGAACTTTCCCCACACAGCGCATTTGCCAGTTGCATGAAACAATCAGAAGAAACACTGGCTTCTTCCCCAGAACGTCAGCTGGCTACTAGTTGCAACAAACGCGCTTTGTTTTGCGTGAGGTACGGAACAATTACGTATCAATTAACTGCAACAAATTTAGGTTTCGACGGAACAATCCCGTAGATAAACAGAAGTTTTGCAGTTCTGCTTGAATACGCTTTTGAAATCTGAGCAAGGGAACACCCAAGGGGGAGGCTGCCGGGCTGCTGACACCCAAACCCCCAAAACCGAAATTTAAAAAACACAGATTTTGTACATATTATGATATCAAAATTTTTACGTGATTTCCCCTTCTGCCGAAATCAGCCACTCAAATCGACTGACGCCTGGTACATTCGATTTTTGAAAAATAAATTAATTAAAAAAAACAAGCAGAAAGGACACTGTGACTGATTCACGGAACATGTAGTTATATTCGCGTGTATATAAATGCAGTTGCAGGCAGCGTTATGTTGTGCTTACAGCATGATTTTTATAACATAATTTTTGAAATCAAATACACATTTTATATAGCCCCAGAGTCATCCCCACCCCCAAAGGAAAAATTCTGGGTGCGACCCTGAATCTGAGTGCACACATTCGCTCATGCATGCAATTCCAGTCACCTGATGCAAGTCATCCACGGCCTACGTACAATGGCGTCATAACTGCGTCACTGCGTCATCATCAGGCTACTTCCGAACGACGTGTTTACGCTGCTTTACACGAATGACAACCAGCGCCATCTAGCAAAGTGCTTGTTTAGAAGCTAACAATTCCTCAGCTAGTTCAAAATCCCCCACATTTTACGCAACCCGAACTCATTACCGCGTTCACGCCAGCCTGTCAACTGTTCACATCCTAAACCCGTTCTTTAACATCTAGGTTAGTGCTATCCTCACGTCTAGGTTAGTGCTATCCTCACATCTAGGTTAGTGCTATCCTCACGTCTAGGTTAGTACTATCCTCACATCTAGGGTAGTGCTATCCTCACGTCTAGGTTAGTGCTATCCTCACATCTAGGTTAGTGCTATCCTCACGCCTAAGCATATCTCTTCCGAGTGGACGGAGCAGACGGCCCCCAACTATGCTTGATAGCTGCGAATAGATTAAATAAGGATTAGCGAAAAGCCGAATAGGGGTGGTAATCCAGCTTACCGTAAAATGTCAACGTACTGAAATATTACACAGGGCCTCGGGCTTCGACAGATAAAAAACACGGGTCAGCATTCTGCTTGGCTGTAAATCTTAAACTGTGAAATGCAATTAAGTTCTTAGAACAGTTACGCGATAAATATACGATGTTACTGTAACGGTGAGTAACGCCACATTGCGCACCGTCTTTGTTTAACTCTTCCGCTGTATAAACAAACAGACCGGAGCACTTGGTTACCACTGCCAAGATTCACTAATTTTTTAGGAAAACCTAATTTACTTTGCTGTGTGTTTGATCACATGTACTGCGGTAACACACACCGCTCTCTGTTTAATCGTAGTCGATTTGTGAATGGTCACCTTCCGTCTTCTCAATTGATAAAATTCTTTCTGTCGCTTCAATACGTGTGCAGTACACTGCTTATGCAGGCGTAGCTATAGGCTACACCGGACGACACTCGGCTCATTACTGTAAAACACACGAAAGGAGACGTGTTGAGTGTTAAAGCAGGCGGTGTGTATATGCACCACTGTATGTTACACAACAAGCGTGAGATGCGAGGTTCTCACGGCGGCCTCTCCGGATGTGACCCCTTATAATCTGGTATAAATTTATCGACGTTCCGTAAAAAACTGTAACTTCAATCTTCAGTGGTTCTTACACTAGTATTCTGAAGATGTAAGTAGAATTTGCCTTTGAAACAAGGGTAAATTGACACCAATCAATATGGCATCACAGCCCAGAAGGTATAATTTCCACGAAAGAATTCCCAACAGCAAAATAAATACTGCAAATGACATTAGTAACACCTACCAGCATTCCTTTGCTGACACGCTGCCGAGATAAGTAAATCGGGTGACACAGGTATTGGATATATCTGAAACTGCAGTGCATCCAACTGTTCCAGTAAATCTCTGTTAGCCATGTTACTAGCACTGTATTAATTCAATTCACTGTTTATAATAAGTGTCTGCAGAAGTGTACCGCGCATCGTTAATACCGTACAACGCACAACCCGACTGTCATTGCTAGTATTGTTGTTGCGGTCTTCGCTGTTACGTGTTCCCTCCATTTCACCCACACACAAACCACTCCTTTTCAAGCATTCAACTGATCCAGGCCGGTCTATACACCGCGTCCATCCGAACGCAGCACCAGCTAAAGCTAAGCGGGTGAATATAAATCGCGCATGCGCAATGCTGCATTTGTACCCCGCAAATGCAGCAGTTGTACAAACCGGCTGCGGGTCAGTGTTTATGTACGGTGTACTGTAACAGAACCACATTAAAGGGTAACTGGAGACGTTAGTGCTGTAGGAACAGTGGTAAAGGAAAGGTAAAGTTGTCACTGTACTGGCCAGCGAGGGACATGGATAGCGGGCAGGAAAGGAGAGGAAATAATAGCAACAAATACATATGCAACATGACTTGGGGGCAATGTAGCAAATACTGCTCGCCAAGAAGCAATTTAAAAACGAGAAATCGTTACAATGGAGGGATTTATCGAATATTTAGGCATAACGGACTCTACAGGAATTCATTCACGTTGCCAAATCGATACATCGCAAGGCTCGTAACCAATTTTCCGTTGTTTATGATGATGATGATGATGATGATGATGATAACACCACGTGATCAAACTGTGGCTAATCAGGTCGCGTGGCATGTAACAGCACGCGGAGGTAAAAAAATACACAAAGTTTTAATTGGAGATAAAGCTTTAGGGATACACAGGTGTGCATGGCAGGATAATATTAAAGTGGATTAAACAGCAAGATAATCTGAATGGAAGTATTTGTTTAAGAATAGGCTCAAGTGGCGGTCTATGCGGGGGGTTCCTTGGCCAGCTGTCAGACTATCAGCTTCTCAAGAAAAACTCGTTATTTCTTCAACAGCAAGGGAGAAGCAATAGCTAATTCAATTTAACGCAATGTACAAACGCGCTCAAAGAAAGCAAAGGACTCTTTACAGGAAAACGCTGAAACTCAACAAAAAATAATTTCACGGTAAAAGAGGGAAATAAATTCAAAACCACAAAAACAAATTGTCTGAAGAAGCGTGACGTTATAAGACAATCTTCAAGCATTAAAAAGGTAAAGCAGTCGCATTACAGGCCCGGACAGGCCCTGAGGGTTCCAGCGGGTTGAGGCTCCCAGATTTCAAGACAGTCGGCACATGAAGCTGGTAAGGTTGTCAGCCATACGCACCGGCCGCCTGTACCCCCCAGGAAATATTCCTGGTATTCATTTCCGTTATAGGCTGAGTCGACCTCAGGGCCACAGTGCGGCCGGAAGGATTACGCCAATGAAGAGTTCCAATGACTCCATCGGGAATCGAACCCGCGACCTTTCGGTTTTTAGCGCAGTGCCTCAACCAACTGCGCCACCGCGTGTCCGTCTGCAAGTATTAACTAACTAACTCCATGAGGCAGAGGCCTTCATGAGAAGCTAACAGTTTCTCAGATAGTCAAGAAATTCACCGCATTTTATGGAACCCGGAGGTTCATTACCGCATTCACAACAGCCCGCCACCTGTCCCTATCCTCAGCCACCTCAATCCAGTCCATGCCACTATCCCACTTCTTGAAGATACATTTTAATATTATCCTCCCATCTATGCCTGGGTCCCCCAAGTGGTCGCCTTCCATCAGGTCTCCCAACCAAAATCCTGTATGCACCTCTCTTTTCTCCCATACGTGCTACATGCCCTGCCCATCTCATTCTTCTCGATTTAATTACCCGAATAATATTTGGTGATGAGTACAGGTCATTAAGTTCCTCGTTATGTAGTCTTCTCCACTCCCCTGTCGCCTCGTTCCTCTTAGGCCCAAATATCCTCCTCAGCACCCTATTCTCGAACACCCTCAGTTTTTGTTCCTCCCTCTGTGTGAGAGACCAAGTTTCACAACCATACAGAACAACAGGTAAAATTATAGTTCTGTATACCCTAATCTTTGTGTTTTTGGATAGCAACCTGGAGGACAAAAGATTCTGCACCGAATGATAGCAAGCATTCCCCGACTTCAATCTGCTCTTAATTTCTTCATGAATGGAGTTTCGATTCGTTAGGGTTGCTCCCAAATATTTGAATTCTTCCACCCTTACAAAGGATTTACTATCTGTCTTTATGTTGTGATTGTGTCCTGCATTCTGATTTCGAGACATGACCGTGTACTTAGTTTTCTCAGCATTTACTTCTAGACCAATCTCCTTACTAGCAATCACTAAATCTTCTGCATTTTTCTTTATGCTATGTACGTTTCCGCCCAATATATTAACATCATCAGCATAAACCAGAAGCTTATGTGTACCATTCAATTTCAAGCCCTCCTGGTTTGCCTGAACCCTCCTAATGACATATTCTAAAGCAAAGTTGAAAAGCAATGGCGACAGAGCATCTCCTTGTTTCAAGCCATTCTTAATAGGGAACGTGTCAGACAGATGTTTGCCTACCCGAACTCTGCTATACGTTTCACTTAGGCACATTTTTATTAACCTTACTAGTTTCATGGGGATACCGAACTCAATGAGAGTATTACACAAGACCTCCCTCCTAACTGAATCATAGGCTTTCTTGAAGTCTATAAATAGCTGATGTATTGCCTCATTGTATTCCCATTTTTTCTCAAGTATTTGACGAATGCTGTATATATGATCAATAGTTGACCTGTTACGTCGAAATCCACACTGATGATCCCCTGTAATTTCCTCTGCATATGGAGCTAACCTGGACAAGTACTAGCAGATTTAATTACGCCGTTAACGAACTGCATCAGTATTACTGCACATGGCACTTGCCACACAGACAGCTAGTGGAGGGGCTCGCCTTAAGGCGAAGCAGTCTGTGACCCGCAGAACAGATTTCTTTTTAAATTGTACGTTACTGATACAGCGCGTATTCTTACAATCAACACATCAACCAACATACGCATGACAAGTATTAGATTCCTACGCGTTTCGGCACCGGGGTGCCATCCTCAGGGAGTTTTTTAGAACAGAGGAGTAAAAGGCCAAGATGCCTCTCTAGGCATTGTATCGTCCATATTCGAATGATTAAAACATTAAAATTCTAAAATATGCAAAGTTGATACGCATAAACTTACAAAGTTGTGATATAAAAATGACGTGACGGTGGGTCGTGCCAGGTATAATTTCGCAGTTGTTTGCATGCTGTACGGAGCACAGGTAAAGCAAACACTGTACTGAGTTTTCAGATTCTGAGGCTTCCACATTCCTGCAATGAAGGCGGTAAGTTTGTCAGACCTATGCACCGGCCGCCTTTACCCCCAGCAAATATTCCTGGTACTCATTTCTGTTAGAGGCTGAGTCGACCCCAGGGCCATAGTGCGGCCGGAAGGATTATGTCAATGAAAAATTCCAATGACACCATCGGCAATCGAACCCGCGACCTTCCGGTTTGTGTCCCGATTCTGCACGGAGCATGCGTACAGGCATCTGTCTCGGTCTTGGAACTCGTCCTGATGGAGTTCCGCCTGGCCGAGTTGTTTGTGGTGGAAAGCCTGAAGGCAAGAGACAAATTTCCAAGAACTAGGTGCAGATGGGCCCATCATGACAAGACACATCTTAAAGTAACAGGACGGGACTGCTAAACTGGACTGATCTGCCTCAGGACAGACACAAGTATCGGGCTGTTGTGAACACGGCAATGAACATTCTGGTGCCATGAAATGCGTGAAATGCCTTGACTCGCTGAGAAAATTTGAGGTCCTCAAGAATAACCCTGCACTGGTCAACGTAATGGCGTGCCAGACCATGCTCCCCGCCCCACCCTGCAACAGAACATGGCTTCCAGCAGCTTAGGAACACGCCATAAACAGTGACTCAGCCCGGAAGTTTTTAATTCTTCCGAGAAAATGTGGTGCAAATGTTTGTCAGAATATTAGTATTGTTTGTTATTTGAGTCAAAATATGGGGGAAGTCGGCTGCCAGCACTGGGTTCTTGCAGGACGTAGCCCAAACGCAGCAGCTTTTACAAACAACAACCTTCACACACACTTAAACGACACAGCTGCGTACACAAGATCAGGAAATTTGGATATTAATGCACTTGCCACCTGTTTCGGCCTCACCCGGCAGCCATCAAATTCCGTAAACACAGCACTGGCAGGTACCCACGGTTACACATTCAAGTACACAGTGTTATATGAAACTTACAGCTTGGTAAAAGCCAGCAAAAGTGTGTAGAATCCACAATTAACCCTTTCAAGACGAAGCGTGTCTGTTTTATATAAGGACTCAGTCCGTACCGCGCTGTAAACACTCTCCACTTCGGTTATAAAAACCAGTCTCTTAATGTTGTATAAGGCAAAAGTTGCTGTCTGTTCTGAGATCCGTACAAAACACATAAACGTAATGTGGGCACCACGTAGAATTTTTTAATGTTAAACCTGGTGTTACGTAAAGTTACCGCTAGGCTTTAAAAGGTTAATTCTCAATGCAAGCTCTCTTGGTACAGTGCGTATCGTGATTATGTAAAGGTAAAGGTTTCCCGTACAGTCATGAAGGCTCAGAGGGGGAATGTAATGTTGGAATTCCATCCTCACTTTGTTTGACATTCGGCGCAACTACGACGGTAGAGCTCTCAGCTCTACCCCGCGGCCGCACTTCACCCCCAGGGAAATTCCTCCGTATTCATTTCTGTTAGAGGTTGAACGGACACCAGGGCTACTGAATGCGGACAGAAGGAATGGGGCTTTTGAAAACTACCAAGAACCCTACCGGGAATCGAACACGGAACCTCCCGCCTTGTGACTCGCCCCTGTGATTGTGTAGTCACTGTAGCACAGTGATAGGTTCGTCTCAAGCATAAAGCAGCTAACATTGCAGTATTCTGGTTTACATACTGAATATTTTGGAAAACATTTACTGACGTTTCGAATGAACAAAATGCATCCAACTTCAGTGCCACAGTACAACAACCTCTAAAGCCCCCAACACTATGTACAGTATATGACACGCCCAGCTTGCATGGCCGTTACCTGTGCAATATTCTTCGGCCTTCAAGGACTTCTTTCGTCTTTGGACCGATGAAAAGAAGTTTGTAATTGAATTGCATTTAAATTGAGACATTACGGCGCAAGAAAGCCTGCAATTTCTTTCACATTATTAACTTATGAAAGTGATTACAGAGGCTCGGCATGCTAAACAGCTGGCGCGTCTTAACTTTCTACACGAGACAAGCTGCTGCAGCCCGGCGACGCCGGGCGTCTCTGCAGACATGACTGGCACGGAACTGGCGAAGACAGCAGAGTGCAGACACACGGCGAGTACCTGTACGGTCCAACACATTTTTAACTTCGGCACTGGATAAAGGCGAGTGTCAGTTTCACGCTCCGGCTGTTTTACCCCGTAAAGAGGTACAGATACCAAGTTTGGACGGTGTGGGAGAAGAGAAGAACCTCTTGCTTCTGGGGGGAAGTGAACCGCGGACCGTACTGCCAACAGCCAGTCGCTGCACCACAGTGACAGTACTAAGAACTGACTGACTGAGCTTGGCAGCCTGAAATTTATGAAATAACATTTACTGACTAACGTTCTTTAACCTTTTAAAGCCTAGCGGTAACTTTACATACCGCCAGGTTTAACATTGAAAAATTCTACGTGGTGCCCACATTGCGTTTATGTGTTTTGTACGGATCTCAGAACAAACAGCAACTTTTGCCCTATAAAACATTAACAGACTGGTTTTTATAACCGAAGTGGAGAGTGTTTACAGCGCGGTACGCACTGGGTCCTTATATAAAACAGATACGCTTCGTCTTTAAAGGGTTAATGACCTGTACTCTTCACCAAATATTATTCGGGTAATCAAATCGAGAAGAATGAGATGGGCGGGGCATGTAGCACGTATGGGGGGAAGAGAGGTGCATAAAGGATTTTTGTAGGGAAACCTGAGGGAAGGCGACCACTTGGGAGACCCAGGCGTAGATGGGAGGATAATATTAAAATGGATCTTCGAAAAGTGGGATGCGGCATGGACTGGATTGAGCTGGTTCAGGATAGGCATAGGTGGCGGGCTCTTGTGAATGCGGTAATGAACCTCCGGGTTCCATAAAATGCGGGGAATTTCTTGACTAGCTGAGAAGCTGTTAGCTTGTGAATAAGGCCTCTGCTGCACGGAGCTAGTTAGTTAGTTAGTTAGTTAGTTAGTTAGTTAGTTAGTTAGTTAACGCTCTACGTCACACGAGACGACGATTTGCGCTTACCCTAAGTAGTCGTCACAGTTCTTCAAGCACGCAAGAACAAGTGTTACCGCAGCGAAACGCGTCCTTCCTTCCCTCCCTCCTTTCTTCCTTCCCTCCCTCCTTCCTTCCCTCCCTCCCTCCCTCCCTCCTTCCCTCCCTCCTTTCTTCCTTCCCTCCCTCCTTCCTTCCTTCCCTCCCTCCTTCCTTCCTTCCCTCCCTCCCTCCCTCCTTCCTTCCTTCCCGCAACATAAGACCTACTGCAACCGATTCTGACGAATTCACGACACAGCTGCAGTATCCCCATCTGTACGCGGTACGATATTTTGTTTGCCCTTTTCGCTGTCAGCACACCTGAGTTGGTAGAAACAAAGCAGCTGATTTCACCCACACTGACAAAAACTTTAAAACAGTCAACTAGTGTAAAAAATTACAAATTTGTGCACGTTCTGGGCTGTGGTCGCCATTTTTCGAGCACGAAATACACGCTGTGTGCTGCCAGACCCTTTATTCCCTCAACATATGGTCTGCTGTCACAAATGTTCTTGAATCCACAGCACGTGCCGTGCGTAGCGTTCCGCCCTGTAGATGACACTTGCGTCCCTCTTACACGCCCCTCTTTCCCTTGGCTTTCTTCTTGCCTTTCACTTTCGGTCCCTGGCAGTGACCTTGACCCTGAACGCAGACTCAGCAGTCACAAATTGGTGTTCTGCTTGCCATTCAAAATTCCGTTTCTGTGAGGTCCGGCTGGGGATCGATATTCATAGCGCCGTGGTTTTGACAAGGGAGAGCAAGAGGGACACAAGCGCCATCCAAAGGGCGAAAACACGCTACAACACAGGATCCGTACGTCACAGTACAGTGTCTTCCTCAGCACACCTCAGTGAGTAAACAGCGCTTACTGCCAGCCCTGCTGTCGGAAGGAAGTTGAACAGTGTTATTACTGTACTTAGAAGTGCTGGAGCACAGTACAGTCTGTCAGTCTGTCTGTCTACATCCACTGATTCTTTACAAAATAATTTGTGTGGCTCTGTTCACTCGAAGCTTCTGTCTCGCTGTTACAGTTTCATATTCTTTGTACGCTGTGCCTCCTGTGATACGTTACGGGGTGACCTTTACCTTTACCTTTACAAACCAGTTATATCCGCAAGTTGGTCAACTTGCTGCACACTGTGTGAAAATTTTTGAATAGGTGGGAAACTATTAGCTTCTCAAGAAGCGCACTCCTAACGTAGTTAGTAAATTAGTTTAGTTTAGTTAGTTAGTTAGTTAATCAGTTGGCCATGCAGGTAGGCAGTTGCATTCTCGCACGGGTCCCATGGACCTCTCAGCTAGTGCCACCATGTGTCTGGCCCCCCCCCCCCCAGTCAGTGTAATGGTTCCACCCCCTTGATTGTTTGTGGCTGACTTGTGACGGCACAGCTGTGCGGTAAGGTTTGTGTCCGTAATTAATTGTGCCTATTTGTGCTTGACAGAGCAGCCAGGCGTGCTCAATTTGTCCACACAACTGACATGTCAAATGTCAATAGCAAAACGCCATCCCGCGTCCTTTATTTGCTAACAACGCCGCTTCCAAAATGATTCGACATTTGAGCTGCCATCATCAGGAAAACCCATTCCCAACAGCACTGGCAGTAACTGCATCATACAGACGTTAGCAGTGGCGGGCACTGTAAGACACATTTGCTCTCCGAAACTCCACATCGACTTCACAGCACACTAGCCCTTAAAGACAAAGATTAGCCCGAATTAGTCAAACGAGGCAAGACCCAAATTTGCAGACCGGGGCCAAGTAACAGGTTTACACTGGCTTAGTTACAGCGCCTCTCCCAAATTTTGCAGCAATCCGTCTCATATTCAGATCTTCGGTCGCAGTGCGGGGACCAGAATGTTACAAACATCGTCAATTGTACGATGGCTGTCACTATGCGTGACATGACACATTTTCGTCAGTGCGAATCGGCGATGGGCGACGCGAAGTTTCAAAATTCTCAACCGAAGTTTAGCCAATTTCTAACTTGATTACTCTTAAAAGGTTTCCGTTACACTTGCGGCGTGACCAAGAAAGGCCTTTTAAAGAATTTCGTAAGCCTCAGAGTGTTCTGTCAAGGTCGAAACAAAACTTGATGCAACTGAACACAAACATTCTGCAAAGTCAAGTGCACAGAAACACGCCACTTCTTGCAGCGACACTAACAACACTAATTCACAACATATGAACTCGGCGTTTCTTAGCAGCGCACAACTGCATAATACACGTTTGGACCAGCACACAGGCAGTCAAAGAAAGCAGCAGTACCAACTTTTCTATCCAACGTCCCCAGATTTCGGATACTGCACTGCTTTTCGGAAAGCTCCCGGTCTTCGCCCGCCTCCCCTTCTGCTGACAGCAACACGCAGATGCAGAATAAACTGGAGTATTGGTGGAAAGATACTGACAGGGCAGAAGGAAAGTACTCGGAGAGAA
The DNA here is from genome assembly GCA_013340265.1 of Coptotermes formosanus. Taxonomy (NCBI): domain Eukaryota; kingdom Metazoa; phylum Arthropoda; class Insecta; order Blattodea; family Rhinotermitidae; genus Coptotermes; species Coptotermes formosanus. Next base: position 67,979 of record BLKM01000710.1, read on the forward strand.
ACCTGTCACAGTGCCATTTTGTCTACCACAAACCTCACGCGCAATCGCTCGGAATCAAACACGGGACTCCGCAGACAGAGGACGGCGGCTAACAGCCTGGGCTATGCCATGGCAGTCAGCATGTTTCTGTACGGCACCTCATAAAAACTCAGTCCGTACCGCGCAGTAAACACACTCCGTCTCGGTTATAAAAACCAGCCAGTTAATGCTGTATAGGGAAATAATCGCTATTTGTTCTGAGATCCACACAAAACACATAAATGCACTGTGTGGGCAGAACGTAGAAATTGTGAATGTTAAACCTGGTGGTACGTACAGTAACCACTGGGCTTTAAACTTTAGAAGCTTACCTAAGTACAACTACACTCGCTATGATAAAACCCAAAGGATTCACAATGTTCACAATATAACTGCTCCTCATTGTAAAAATGATGCTAAGCCCTGACACAGTGTGAACAAGACAGAATTCGGATGTTCCAACAGACAGTGTTTTAATGCGGTTACAGTGTGAATGTGCATACATTTTTCGCTGACTTGACAAACAATACTTGTACACACACCACGGACGCCCTGTCGTTAACTTTCAATACTTCTTTCAGCGCTGCCATTTTGTCGAGTGGTTTAAACACAGTTTGGAGCGCGACTTATTATCGTGGAGGGAAACCGTTCGTGACACGCTGACCACGAAGGCTCGGCCTCCACTATCCCTCGGTCCCAGCTGAGCCTTTAGTAGCCAGCACTCTGCTAAAATGACATTAGCAAATTTCTACCCTTTTGTCACACATAAAACCAGACAAGCAGAGACTGCACAAGCCGCTTTGCGATCACTGTAACAGCCCAGCGGTTACTGTACATGCCGCCAGTTTAACATAAAATGCTACGTTCTGCCCACACAGTGTGTTTATGTGTTTTGTGTGGATCTCAGAACAAACAGCGATGATTTCCCTATACAGCATTAACTGGCTGGTTTTTATAACCGAGACGGAGTGTGTTTACTGCGCGGTACGGACTGTAGCCCTTTAAAGCCCAGTGTTCACTTTATGTACCGCCAGGTTTAACATTCACAAATTCTACGTTCTGCCCACACAGTGTATTTATGTGTTTTGTGTGGATCTCAGAACAAACAGCGATTATTTCCCTATACAGCATTAACTGACTGGTTTTTATAACCGAGACGGAGTGTGTTTACTGCGCGGTACGGACTGAATCTCTATAATTCAAGTTCCTTGTCTTTCAAGGGTTAAATGAGCACATCGTAATTCTGTTTGTTGTTGTTCAACACAATGTTTTAGTCGTGAGACTGAACAGAAGGCAGTCCGTTACCAATGTTGCTCTCTGACAAAGAACATATTCAAAATCTTAATGACGTTTCGGGACACTTTCAGACGGCGCAATGTTAAGTTTCCCAGCATCTATGTCTGTGCGAGAATGAGAAATATCGATTCAATACGATAAAAGGCTGTACGATCTCGGATACATTGAGGCAATCCGATGAAGCCGCCCTGTGACGGTACACGTACTGCTCACCGCCACAGTTACTAGCGGCAGTTAATAACAAACATCACGATGTCTCCACAGCTGTGTCCGTTAGCCCCCCCCCCCCCCACATCAGTCCCAACAGAGGCTTCGTCTCTCCATCGTCGTTTTGGTCACCCTAAGTTTCCTCTTCCCCTTGGTCAGTACGAAATATTGGCTTCAAACGTCGCAACATTAACCCTTTAAAGACGGAACGTATCTGTTTTATATAAGGACACAGTGCGTACCGCGCTGTAAACACTCTCCACTTCGGTTATAATAACCAATCTCTTAATATTTTATAAGGCAAAAGTTGCTGCTTGTTCTGAGATCCGTACAAAACACATAAACGCAATGTGGGCACCACGTAGAATTTTTTAATGTTAAAACTGGTGGTACGTAAAGTTACCGCTAGGCTTTGAAAGGTTAAACCACGCAAACGTATTTGGTTTTGAATTGGTCTGTTCTTATGCCAAAATGCGCGGCTTCAAGACTCTGCCCACCAACCGGCACCTGCACAAAGACACACAATTTGTGGTACTTACTGATGGCAGGCAACGCTGGAGGCAGGATGGAACTATCCGATCCCCGGCATCGTCGAACGTTTCCAAGGCAGAAGCTCACAGAATGGTGCTCCTTGTGTTTGGGGGGCGGCATTGGAAGTGCTCCGTCGAAGGAGTCTGGCGCCGAGTTGGTCTGTTTCCTTAAGAAGAACCTTCTTCTTTTCTCTGCTGGTTTCAGTGCACAAGAATTAGGACCAATTGCTTCGCTGGCCTGTCTAGTGCAACCAGCGATTGAAGAAAGAGTTCTCGTTTCGTCCATGGACCACTGATGTTTCAGTTTCGGACGAGGTCTAAGTTCGAACTTCGTTGGTCGAGTGGGCATTGTGGCCTCTGTTATCGTGTCGCGGGTCTCCTCGTGGTCGAACGACTCCGACTCGCCTGCAGTAGAGTCAGCCTGAGGTTTGCTGGTCGTCGTGGTGGTCGATGGAGTTGTGGATCGCGGTGAAACCTCAGCTGATATTGCTGAGGTTTGTTCCTTGGATGAACTTGTTGAGCAATCATCTAGCAGACGAACTTGATCCTGTGGTTTGGGCGAATTTGAACGTGTGGCCGGAGAGAAAGCTCCTGGAGGTCGAAAGAGTTTTGGAGACGGTGGCGGAGCAGGAATTCTGGGTATTATCTGGGAATCAAAAAACGATACGTCCAGAAACCTTGGGGTTGGGCAGGAATATTTTGGTGAAACCGGGAGAGATTGAGCTGTCCGTGACTCCGAGTAGTATGAGTCGCCGTAATTTGGTGTAGACGGACATACAAGGTTAGACGAGACGCGGTGTGCTGTGACTTTGCAGTTTATTGTGCTTAGATCTCCAAATTTGGAGACTGGCGGTGAAGAAGGACGAGAAGGTTTAGGCGATATGGGTGGACCAGGAATTTTCGGTATAAAAGACGATGAACCATGAGGGGTAAACGAGTCTAATGGTCTAGGGGTCGTTGGTGCTGACTTCCGCAATGGAGACGGGGGTGGTCCAGGGATTTTTGGAATGGGCGACGTGGGTTGAGACGGCGAAATGGAATCTGCAAGATCGGCAATGAGCAGACCTGATACAGTTGGACGAGGTATTTTCATGCTGCTCGTATCCTGCGCACTGGACGATATTCCTCTTTGAAACTTCAGTGTTGTCGATGGACTGATGGCGGAGGACGCCGTTACAGGAACTGACCCTAGAGAGTCCAGTGACCTTGAGCGCTGTGCACGAAACACCGAGCTAGTGTTGGTGCCTTCAGCATCGTTTTCCCACGAGATCATCTGTTCATTTAACAACGACAACATCGAGCCTCCCAGATCTGGAGACGGAAGGTGCGGATCGTCTTCAATATACCCTTCTGTGTGATTCTGCCACGTGTCGGACATTGACCGCTGGGTAGGGACGAACCTTTGGCGTAGGGCTTTGGCTCTGGAGGATATGAAGGACATGGTTCGTAAGAGTTTCCTTCCGTCACGTGTCTCCATTTTGGTTGTTGCTCTGTAAAGAAAAGCAAAATAAAGCGTAAGTAGAAGGAAATTTGATAGTTCATGACCATTTAAATGTTGGAAGGCACACACTGGCAACGTTAGTGTTAGTACACTTTTTCAAAACATCTCACTAAACTAAATAAAGAACGATAAAATAGGCCGGACATGTTACAGACGCAAAACCCCAGAAATGCACAATTTTTCCCTTTTGTCAAAATATCGTAAGTGAATAGATGAAATGAACAAGCAAGCTGTAGATGGCAGTAGGCTATATTTAAGTGGGTTTTAACAGAGATGGTCGGAGGTCTGTGGCTGGATGACGTCAGCTGAAGGTAGGGACCGGTGGCAGATTTCTTGGCATGACGATAAACTTTTGCACAAAATGGCGGGAAATTCTTGAGAAGCTCAGAGATTCTGACCGTTTCAAGACTGACAATGTCACACGCAGCAGCCTAACTCTTACAGTAACAACTGGCGTGGCTGGATGAGTGAGTCACACCAGGGTCGTCTCTGAGGAAAGCGCTGAGGCCAAAGACACACTGGAGCATTCAGCATGCAACACAACATAACAGAGCCATACCACAGCACTCCTGTAGGTTAAATATCCGCTAGTTTTAGTGAGTCAAATCGGTGGCACCCTGGTGTGAGTGACTTAGCCCCCCCCCCCCCCGTTCTGGATGATGTGTACTTGAGGGTGTAGCCTAATACAACATGGCACAATCAGATGGAAGCACTCCGATAGAGTGAATTCGTGCTTTGTTTGTTCTAAGAATGAAAAAAAAACGACAGCAGGGGCCGTGGAGTAGCGCGTGGATACTACAGCGTCCTATATTATGTCACGTGGCAAGTTCTTTGCACAAAATATACGTGCCTTGGGTTAGCTCTGTTATGGAGGCCGTTTGCACTAGACGGCTTGGAATGAACACGCTTAAAATACAGAATGCTCTTCCGTAGGTAGCCAGTGAGTATGACGGTGTAAAGAGGTAAAGTATTGTACACAGAGACAGGTACCGTTCTTCGCCCTGCATGTGATTGTGTTCCTTGTCAGCACAAGATACAGTAACTACAGTCTGAGAAAAGGAATGACAGCGGAACTAGCAAACTGTACTTGTGGCATCGCGTTAATATGCGAATAGGTAAAATCAATAGCGGCCTCATGTGGGGTGCTCAGTCACACAGATGACTGTATTGTCTCATAACAATGCTGCTGGTACTGACTTCACCTATTCATGAGAAGCTTCACTTCACTCACGTAAATACACAAGTCCCAAATGAGGAGTCCAGTGGCATCCCAAAGCAGAGAGCAACACTGGCTCATCGTTTGGGAAGCTGTGGCTGCCGTACACATCGGCAAGGGGCACGAACAAAGTATGTGGGTGTTTTCTGTCAGGTCCGCGGCAAAAACCGGAAACTAACAAAACCTCAAGTTCCTGTCCAGGTGGTCAGTCGTCGACCATTCACTGCTGAGGCCCAGGTTCGATCCCAGGCCAGTCCACGTGAGATTTATGGTGTAGAATGTGGGACTGGGAAAGAATTTTTTCCCCAGTTCTTCGGTTTTCCCCTGTCAGTGTCATTCTATCAATGCTCCGTACCCAATTTAAATTTAGTACTATTCTTACCAGTAGAATGATCGGGCGAAGCCTGGGAAATTTCAAAACGCGATTTATTTCGGATATCAGTGTGCACTGGATAGACACGTGCCTTCAAATTATTCACATTTGTATCCGCACTGTTTGTTAATTACATGCAGGCTCACCGCCTAAGTAAGGTCTGTGCCTTGGTCGATCTGAGTCTCGGCAGGAGAGTCCTCTCCGGGCCACGGAGTGCGTTCACCAAACGCGGTACGGTTTCTGTTGGTCTCACCTGGAATTACCCTTATTATTGGTATCCATGGCAACGGAGCCAAGCCGCCTACTTTATGAACAGGTGGAATTTCTACGAATTACTTGCAATGATGGCCTATTGGGTCTGACCGCTGTCAAACTTCAACAGCGGACCGTCTCCAGTGTCTGTTAATCACGAGCACTTCAGATTCTCGTCAGAATAACTCACCGTCGTACTGACGTTATGCTAACGCATTCTGATTGCTTCCGTCATACTGTCGGATCGCCCCACCACTGTTAAAGAATTCATTTGGATGACGGCGTCAAACTCTGGGGCGTACAGAAACTTTGTGGCGCCTGGGTTCGGGGCTAACTGGTATCAGGCGATTGTCCTTACACTAACTAACTAACTAACTAACTAACTAACCAACCAACCAACCAACTAACTAACTAACTCCACGGATCAGAGGCCTCATTGAGAAGCTAACAGTTTCTCAGCTAGTCAAGAAATTCACCGCATTTTATGGAACCCTGAGGTTCATTACCGCATTCACATTAGCCCGCCACCTGTCCCTATCCTCAGCCAGCTCAATCTCGTCCATGCCACTATCCCACTTCTTGAAGATACATTTTAATATTATCCTCCCATCTATGCCTGGGTCTCCCAAGTGGTCGCCTTCCCTCAGGTCTCCCAACCAAAATCCTGTATGCACCTCTCTTTTCCCCCATACGTGCTGCAGGTTCCGCCCATCTCATTCTTCTCGATTTGATTACCCGAATAATATTTTGTGATGAGTACAGGTCATTAAGCTCCTCGTTATGTAGTCTTCTCCACTCCCCTGTCGCCTCGTCCCTCTTAGGCCCAAATATCCTCCTCAGCGCCCTATTCTCGAACACCCTCAGTCTTTGTTCCTCCTTCAGTGTCAGATACCAAGTTTCACACCCATACAAAACAACAGGTAAAATTACAGTTCTGTATACCCTAATCTTTGTGTTTTTGGATAGCAACCTGGAAGACAAAAGATTCTGCACCGACTGACAGCAAGCTTTCCCCGACTGCAGTTTGCTCTTAATTTGACTGTCCTTACACACTCTCGTAAATTATAAGCAATTCAGCTTGTCAATATTAATCATAGGAATTAGTCAACCTTGACTATTGCTTCATTTGTCAGTCACTCAAAGCAGGAAATCTAACCTTAAAGTTTCCTGGAGCAATAACCTTCCGTCCTGCTCCGACGTTGTCTTGAATGCAACCCTGTTATAACTGTGCCGAGACTGAGGGCCCTCAAGAACGTGCGCACTGTACTTGGCTATTGTTCTGTTGCGTATGAATGGCTTCAGACCACCCGTGAGGGCTGGCAATGTCACTGTCTCGCGCACAAAGGTACACTACACAGTGTTCGGCCGTAGATAACTTCTACCCACTGACACTGCAGCAAACTCTGGCAAATGAAGCACCCACTCAGCCTACGTTGCTTGTTTTGTGCGGAAATACTGGCTTCAGATATCGCGTGGCTGTGGAGCGCCGCAATTAACAGATGTGTCTTCACGGAAATTGGCATTCAAACAGTGTCGTCACAATGCGTCTCATTTGCCAACTATCACACGTGTTTCGGCACATGCAACACCAAAAGCGTGGCCGTTTGTGAAATTCTTCGCTGCAGCGTTACAGTAGCCAGTTATCGTCAAAGACCAGAGTTACTTGGGACGTCCGCACGCATGCACACGCACGCGTGTGTGCGTGGTAATGATGTAAATAGAATGACTAACTCGATGTAGCACCCGGCAGTTACATAACAATTTATTACAACACTGCACGTGTCTCACAGACGCCGTCAACACAATCTGCGAGCACACAGACGCATCTGTCCAAACTTGGCACGAGTTTAAACACTCCGTCACTGTAGAAATCGGATCCTTGCATTCGCGACCATCCACGAACAGTCATTTCCACTCCCTGATTATTACAACAGAACTGAAACAACAACTAAGACGTCGTTGATTCAGAAACAAGAACACGTTTCGTGTGTGTCAGTGTGTACGAACACACACAGACATATATTATCGTCAGGGGCACTGCGTCGTCTTCAGCCTAGATTAAAAGACCAACCGACTGTGGCCATGTAGAATCAGAAACACACTTCGGGGGGGGGGGGGGGATTTCTCTTCTTTAGTAAAGATACTTGTGCTAATACATACGTCGGCCGCGATAGTTCAGTCGGTACAGCGATTCGCTACGAGCCGGACGGTCCGCGTATCGAATCCCGGTGGGCGCGGGACTCTCCGCACCTGTCAACACCGGCCCTGGGGCGCACCCAGCCTGCTGTAAAATAGGTACCGGGTCTCTTCCCCGGGGGCAAAGGGGCCGGGGCGTGGCGTTGAGCAGCCACCCCATCTAGCGCCGAGGTTAAAGAAAGAGTAGAGCTATACTTCTACTCCCCCTCTGGGTCTTCATGTCATGTTATAGGCTGAACTTTACCGTGTAACTTTTTACTAGCATGTACACCAAGCACTGTACTTCAGACGGTCAACATACGCATGTTGCCTTTCCATCGACTGCGGACTGAAGCTATTGATTCAAAAGCAAAGCCCAGTTCGCCTGAGATAATCTGGCATGCCAGCCGGCAGCCACAACGGCTAACTCAATTGTACACAGAACGTTCAGCGGGTCCGCCGGCGAATGGACTGTTTGGCGAGGTCAACTGTATAAAGCAGAGCAAGGCAGTGCACGCCACAGACCAAAGGCGACACATCACTCGGGACAAGCAACCATATACAGGACGACAATATTAAAACGGATTTGGAAGTAAGACAAATGTAAACTAGATGTGTACGTCCCATGATGTAAACCAGCGGCGGGGTTACATGAAGACTAACGTCATTTTGAGTGCAGCAGTGTACTAAGTGACGAGGCACAGCACACTGCCAGTGCCATGATTAATTGGGACAGACAAAGCGGCCACAAACACCAGAAAAATTGTCATTGTGCAACGCCTATTGGATCGCAAGATCCTACAAAATTACAGTAATATCACTAACCCAGTCCATCAGCATCCACCTTATTTAAGATCCATTTTAATATCATCCTCCTATTATGCCCGGTTCTTTCAAGTAGCCTCTTTCTTCCAGGTTTTCGCACCAAAACCCTGCACAGTATAACTCCAATTATCCGGACGCTGGTTATGCGGATCGCCAATTATTCGTATTGGCTTGCCCTTTCAGGTGACTTTGTCGAGAATTCTACAAAACTAATTTGCCTTGGAATTGCCGGTTATCGGTTCGATATAGCCTTCACTCCATAACGTAAATCTTTAAATCAAACATTTTGTTACTGTAAACGTACTGCACCTTTTTCGTGGCTTAAATTTTTCCCCCAACTGTCAAATACACGTAAGGAATTATTTACTAATGATTTATTTCTACGTAAATAAATGTGTAGCCTACAATAGCCGTTTGCAAAAATTTTTCTCCACATTAAACTGCCAAAGTAGCATATTTTCAAAAAAAGATTCAGTTATCCGGATATTCCGCATATCCGGACGGCTTGCGGTTCCAATTAATCCGGATAATTGGAGTTCTGCTACATTTATTTCTCCTTTACCCCACACGTGCCACATGCAGGAGGCCTACTCCCAGTTGATTTGATCACCCGAATAATTCAATATCGAAGGCATTCACGCGTGTTAATTACAAATGTTTCAACCCACACGAAGGGTCAGATATTAACAGAATGTTGCTCGTTCGAGCTTTAAGTTTGGGCCCTGGTATAGTATCACGCTTAGGCCTTTAAAGACTAAGTTCTTACGTCACAGAAAACACACTCAACCTTAATTAGAAATTTCAGTAACTTAACCCTTCAAAGACTAAGGGAGAGAGAATATGTTTATTAAAAATGCCAGTTGGTTCAGATACAGTTCAGTATGACCAGATACTAGAACTTCGAACGACGAACGGGACAGCGCAGTTTAGGCTTCAAGGTTACGAACACTCCAAAGCCGTGCAAGGGGGTGGGGAGAGGGACGGAGGGATAAAGCATCACTTTGTTAGGAGGTTGCCGGGCTTCACCCCTCGTCCTTCTGGTAAAGACTAACACAAAATTTAATTATATTTAAAGCCTCGGCCTGTACCGCGCAGTAAACACACTCCGTCTCGGTTATAAAAACCAGTCAGTTAATGCTGTGTAGGGAAATAATCGCTGTTTGTTCTGAGATCCACACAAAACACATAAATACACTGTGTGGGCAGAACGTAGAATTGTTGAACGTTAAACCTGGCGGTACATATAGTAACCACTGGGCTTTAAACGGCTACAATCCGTACCGCGCAGTAAACACACTCCGTCTCTGTTATAAAAACCAGTCAGTTAATGCTGTATAGGGAAATAATCGCTGTTTGTTCTGAGATCCACACAAAACACATAAATACACTGTGTGGGCAGAACGTAGAATTTGTGAATGCTAAACCTGGTGGTACATATAGTAACCACTGGGCTTTAAAGGGCTACAGTCCGTACCGCGCAGTAAACACACTCCGTCTCGGTTATAAAAACCAGTCAGTTAATGGTGTATAGGGAAACAATCGCCGTTTGTTCTGAGATCCACACAAAACACATAAACACACTGTGTGCGCAGAACGTAGAATTGTTGAATGTTAAACCTGGCGGTACGTACAGTAACCGCTGGGCTTTAGAGGGTTAATAATACAGGCGCCAGATATATGGGAGGAAAACAGCGAAAGATGTAGAATAAATCTGATGTTTATTTTCTGTATTCCGACGTGGGAACAAACATAACGCTTGCAATATGTTCATAGCTGATTAACATCAAACATTCGTGAAAATAGCAGCTTTCACACTGAACATGTACAGTTTAAAAGGGCGATAATCCACAAAAGTTTGGAAGGACAAATGGCACAGGGAAATTATGAGAGTCAAACGCTTTGGCGTCAGACGTTCCTACACGTAACATTTAGATATTCAGGTTGTGTTACAAAAAACACTGCGTGTCAGTTACACCGACCGAACGAGTACTGCAGTTTACACACAAATACACAGCGTTGGCAGACGGCAGAGCTGTTGAACGTTAAGTCAAGTCACACAGACAGTAAGCACGTGCTTAGACTGCTGGCACAACTCAGTGCTCCACACTGTGCAACGGAATTACAGTGTTATGAGCGTAAGAGTAAACTTGTCAGAGAGCACTACGTAAAGGCGTACGGGACGGTGGAGTTCTAGCTCCAGTCTTTCTTCACCACTGAATGATCGGCTGCACGCCATGACAGCTTTACGCCCTGCGACAGGGCCCCAGTGTCCACCACAAAGGTGGCTGTGTGGCTCCACAGCTGGTCTGGCGTTTTCTGGTCTCAACCAGAAATCCGCAGACGTCCAGCCCGTAGTCTATTCACTGTACCGACTGACACATACCGGCTCGCAACCCGCAGCATAACTGACTGACTGACTGACTGACTGACCGACCGACCGACCGACCAACCAACCAACCAACCAACCAACCAATCAACCAACCAACCAGCCAGCCAGCCAGCCGGCCAGCCAGCCAACCAACCAACCACCTAGCTACCTACCTAAGTAAGTAAGTAAGTAAGTAACTAACTTACTCCATGAGGCAGAGGCCTTCTTGAGAAGCTAACAGTTTCTCAGATAGTCAAGAAATTCACCGCATTTTATGGAACCCGGAGGTTCATTACCGCATTCACAACAGCCCGCCACCTGTCCCTATCCTCAGCCACCTCAATCCTGTCCATGCCACTATCCCACTTCTTGAAGATACATTTTAATATTATCCTCCCATCTACGCCTGGGTTTTCCAAGTGGTCGCCTTCCCTCAGGTCTCCCAACCAAAATCCTGTATGCACCTCTCTTTTCTCCCATACGTGCTACATGCCCTGCCCATCTCATTCTTCTCGATTTAATTACCCGAATAATATTTGGTGATGAGTACAGGTCATTAAGTTCCTCGTTATGTAGTCTTCTCCACTTCCCTGTCACCTCGTCCCTCTTAGGCCCAAATATCCCCCTCAGCACCCTATTCTCGAACACCCTCAGTCTTTGTTCCTCCCTCTGTGTGAGAGACCAAGTTTCACACCCATACAAAACAACAGGTAAAACTACAGTTCTGTATACCCTAATCTTTGTGTTTTTGGTTACCAACCGGGAAGACAAAAGATTCTGCACCGACTGATAGCAAGCATTCCCCGACTGCAGTCTGCTCTTAATTTCTTCATGAATGGAGTTTCGATCCGTTAGGGCTGTTCCCAAATATTGGAATTCTTCCACCCTTACAAAGGATTTACTATCTATCTTTATGTTGTGATTGTGTCCTGCATTCTGCTCTCGAGACATGACCGTGTCCCCGCACCATAGCATTACGTATAACTTACAGTACAAACGTACAAGGCGCGTACCTGTCAAGACGTGTGGACCGGCACAGGCAGCCGCCACAGTTCTATGTGTTAATGTTAAAGGCACTGACGTGTAGCTGAGCACGCGACGTCGCAACATACCCAGTCCACCTGCAGTTTGGGTGAGTAACGATTTGCGTATCTATCAGTGGCCATCAGAATTCAGGACAAAGTTACAATACAGACAGCTGTAACCGTTGTTTGAAAATGTGGGGAAAGTTCAAGCACGTTTCTTGTCTTTGAACTTACGTGAACCCATAAAGATTCACAATTTGCTTCACAGATGGTGTTAGTGGTGTTAAGAATTTGAAATACGTGTGTTCCGGTTTGTGTCGTGCACGTAGTCTGCTCAGTCTCAGTTTCTTGGGTTATTTTATAGTTTTTAATTTGTGGAATGGTCCAGGTTTTTATTTCTAAGTCTTCTAGTTAATTTGTAATATTTAGCAGCCATTTTCCCCGTTACTTAACTTGGACAAGATCTGTTGTTAGCTGCATATCTTAACAAATGTACTGAAGTACGGTGCCCAGCGACTGATAACAGCTCTATCCAAGGAATCCACCGGGTTGTTTGCTTTATCTGCCTGCAGGCGGAAGCACAGCCGGCTTCCGAAACGTCGTGTTTCATCAAATATTAGACGATCGACAAAGTCCAAAATCTAATAGAAAGTACAATTTGTGAGTAATAAAGCAAGCAGCACTAAGTCTTGAAGAGTTAACTTAACAGGGCTGTCTTTGTGCTGAAGACGTGTCGTGCCTTAAATCCAAACGGCGTGTACACTAGCTTTGCCCTCCAAACTGTAACAGTCACTGTCAGTAGCATGTGAACAGGTAACCACGTGTGTAGGTGCTTATGTCGAAACAGCCCGGTGTTAGTGGCTTTAGGTATTTAAGGCAAGCAATTTCCCTTCTCGCCGATCCCAGTGGCCGCGCGGTCTAAGGGGTAGGTCTGCGGCCGAGCGTTGGTTGGGATCGTGAGTTCGAATCCCACCGGGGGCATGGATGTCTGTCTCTTGCACAGTGTTTGTGTTGTCAGGTAGAGGTCTCTGCGACGGGCCGATCCCTCGTCCAGAGGAGTCCTACCGACTGTGGTGTGTGTTTGAGTGTGATCAAGCGAAAATACAAACCCTCTACACCAGCTGTGAACAGGTAGGTAGAAGAGGGAAGGACAGCGAATTTCCCTTCTCTGTCCATGAAAGAAGCAGGCACGGCTATATGGCTACCGCCTGGAATGCAGGCCGCACGTCTCGCAATCGCGTCGTTGAAGTTGCCGAGAGAGCAAGGCGCTGGAGAAGAAACATTATAAAGGCTGTGAAGATGTAAAGGGGGTAACTGTTAAAACTTTCGTATCATGAAGATGGAAGCACAAGACTTTCCGAAACATTTGAACATATTTATCAGATTACATGCAGTCAGACACCGGACGACAGTGTTTCATCATTATTTTAATGGTGGCCGTATGGCAGACGCTACCATGCGCTGTGGAAATGGCGGGAAGTCATTTCTGTAACTTTCCGCAGGCTTAGACACAGTCCGGCACTCACAGCTGCCCGTACTGCTGTCTCGTCAGGTGAACTGCGCGCCTTACACGTGCAGCATGCGTGGCAGCGCCCGCCCTCAACTGTGGCTCAAGTTCTTCATATGTTTCCACAGATGGCTGCACAAGCAACGGCGGTACCACGAAGCAGTGCGTGTTCTGCACGTGGTTTTAACGGGTCTCCATACAGAGTTCCTAAAGAGGTTAGTACCGCGATATTAAACGCCTGAGTCAGAGACGGCTTTAATGGTTTTCCACGGCGGACCCCAGAAAAGACAGTAGATTTGGGAAACTTGGAAGGTGTTCCACAGATAGTAGATCACTTGGAAGCCCCAGGCGTAGATGGAAAAATAATATTCAAATGGATCTTCAAAAACTTGGATGGGGCATGAACTGGATTGATCTGGCTCAGAATAGGGAGAGTAGCGGGCGCTTGTGCATGCGGTAATGAACCTTCGGGTTCCATAAAATGCGGAGAACTTTTTGACTGGCTGAGGAACCGTTAGCTGCTCCAGGAAGCCTCTGCTCCACGGAGTTTGTTAGTTCGACAGCAGGTGGCGTTAACAGGTCTCCACAGACGGTTCCGTAATAGCGACAAAGCACAGAATTAGGTGCACTGTGCGTCCTACAGGTGGTTTCACCTTGCCAAGTGTCGCTGCCTTCAGCAGCCAGCACGTCTAGAACATCTGGATATCCTGCGGCCACCTCGAGCAACATAAGCTGCTCGACACACCACAGTGTCATTATTTTCGTAACCCAACAGGTAGTTAAAGGAAACAAAAAATGAACTGACGACATGCAGTTAGAATTTGGGCCAGCAAAGTTGTTCCAGCTGTGTACTTCCTCTGATGCGTGCCTCATTTCCTTCTGTTCTGTCATCAGAGGGCAACAGACCGAAATAAGAGAAATTTGAGAGTGTTCCAACCACATAAAGCGCCGCCCCGCTTTTAGAGAACTTACTCGAAGTCCTGTAAACAAAAGTAGTTGTAAGTCCCCATCGTCCTCCTGCCTGTGACTATCCCATAAGCTGCCGCTTTTCATGTGGGCGTGCATTTAAAGACCACATTTATGGAGCCGCCGGAAAAGCCGTGCTGAACCACGGATCATCCGCAACTCTGCCTGCGTTGCACCTGTGGTATTGTAGTGACCTGAATGCTAAATGTGTGTAATTTTTCCTCGCCTTTTAGCATAATTACACACACACACACACACACACACACACACACACACACACACACACACACACTGTGGATCCTCTATGCAGTACAATGGGGCTGGACACTGACCGTGCTACGGGCTGCACGATCCAGAGGTCGCGGTTCGATTGCAGGTGGGGTAAAAATATTTCGCTTGTCCGCAGCCCCCAGACCGGCTGTGGGGCTAAATCGGCCTCACATGCAGTGGATCTCCGGGGCTCTTTTACTGGAAAGGCGGCCGCAGCGTGGAGTGGACAGCTACAGTCCATCTAGGGCCGAGGTTAAGAATACACACAGCTATACCTCCACGCCCACATTCGCCTTCATGGTGTGGTGTGTCAACTTTAACTCCACCTGTACAGTATGGTATACCAGGCCATGCGCAGTAGAGACGCAGCGAATGCAGTGTGAGGGACGCAGGTATGAGTTAACACGAGCACTAACCCAGCCGAACACCGATTTGCAAGCGAACGGCTCCGTCAGGCTTCACCCCTGACATTTCTTATGCTGTAAGTAGCGTGTCTAACTGCATTTATTGAATGCCTGACAAAAATAACTGGTATCCAGCCGTACGTCTTACGTCTAGCGCTCTGACACCAGCAGTTCTGAATAACGCGAAACAACTCGAATCCCCCGCAGAACACGCCCTGGGTCTGCACTACTGACATCTGCCGGTTACTGCTTTTTCGCTTTGCAGATTGCGTTGATCGAATAATGACGGTCTGTGGGTGTATACACCGTGTAGTGATCACATGTCCAATGGTTTCGGAGGAGCACACTGCCTTCGTCTTCAGGGCGACTGAATTGGTTTCAGCGGATGTGAAGTGAAGAGGGAAACAGGTTGGCTATGTTGGACAATTGGAGGGAGTTTGGCCAATCAGAGCTACAGAAGGTGGGCAGAGGAGGTAGGACTAGAGCTGCAATGTTCTAGGATTTATGCAGCGTCGAGTGATAATCCTTTACCGACGTTTCGGGACAACGTATCGGTCCCATCTTCAAGGGTCAAGAAGTCCCAGAAGGACTTCAGCCAACTGTGTACTGCCCTAACCGTTGAGAAGGGCTCGCCCTACGCAGAGCCTGTATGCCGTCTGCTCTCCCCACACTTGCTAACAGTCGCATTGATAAGGTAAAGGTCGCCCAATAACATGCCACAAAGAAGCAGAGAAGGAGTGAATGTACAGCTCTGGTCTTGAGAGCTTCCCTCTTCAGCAGCATTACACAGCATCGAAAGCTAATCCTTCACAGACGTTTCGGGACAAAATATCGGTCCCCTCTTCAAGGGTAATGTAAAGGCATTCAGACTAATAACAGCGCGCTAGTTGTGCGCACACAGTGTTTGACTAGCAACTGTGCACGGTGTCAGACAGGCACGGTGTTGCTAACGACATCTGGTGCTTAAAAACTGTGCACGGTGTCAGACAGGCACGGTGCTGCTAACGACATCTGGTGCTTAGAAACGGCGGGTTGACGCGCAGTTCACAGGATCAGTGCCGGTATCAAGTTCTGTCGAAATCTGTTGAATGCTTCAGCACTTTACATGGCGGGGTGCGCACGCACGCACGTACGCACACACTTACTGATGTAATTTACAAACGTGCGTGGAACACAGTCTTCTTCGAGAAGCTAACTGTCGCTCGGCTGATTAAGAAATTACCGATCTTTTAAGTAACTTGTACGCACATTTGCGCGGTTACCACAGTCTGCCAATAAACGCTAACCTAAGCCTGCTCAATCCAGCCCACACCCCAAGATACAGGTCGTCCATCGAGTTGTGAGCTACGGGCGGGAGTGGCTAACGGTGTGCCCCCTTCACCGGCAATTTCATATCGTAGTGACGATGTGGAGTGGCGGGTGAGGGGGGCAAAGGTTCAGCCACGCCCGCCCAGAGCTCACGATTCGCTGAGAGACCACAAGTATTTGGAACAAGAAGATGCACCGTGAGTCCACTAATCGATTTCGGGGTTCTGCACGTGAGAGTTGCGGGACTTGCTGCGACATACCGTTTGGTGCGGCCGCAGAAACACGCAAGCGATGTAACACCAGGAATTCCTCAGGGACGTTGAGTTTGTGCGAGCCGGTAGCAGGTATGTGAGTTACGCATCGCAGGTAGTGTAGTTAGCTCTGTCTGAGGGGACAGTTCACAGCGAGCTGAGGGCTGTGTGACGGCACATGTCGTGGGCGAGTGACATCTCGTGGCAGTCGCCATCTTGTTAACACAAACCGCGGCCATTTCTTTGCTCAGCTCTCCCAAGTCGGCACACACTAACCGTCTAGATAAGCTACTGAAAGCGTTCTCAAATGACTCACAGCTACCCTGGTCCTGCAGACGCCTTCTTGAGCAGCTGCCCCTTGTTCAGTTAAGTCCAAACTCTCTGTATTTTACGAAACGGCAAATTGTGATCAAAACAGCCTGACATTTGTACACAGCTTCTAACTAACTAACTAACTAACTAACTAACTAACTAACTAACTAACTCCATGGAGCAGAGGCCTTCTTGAGAAGCTAATAGTTTCTCAGCTAGTCAAGAAATTCCCCGCATTTTATGGAACCCGGAGGTTCATTACCGCATTCACAAGAGCCCGCCACCTGTTCCTATCCTGAGCCAGCTCAATCCAGTCCGTGCCCGATCCCACTTCTTGAAGATCCCTTTTAATATTATCCTCCCATCTACTGTACACAGCCTCAGCCAGATTAATTTCATTCAAGCCCTGCCATCCTATTTCCGAAGATCCAATTTAATATTATGCTCCAATTTACGTCCATCAGTGTTAGCTGACCGCACCCTCGGTACCCCCCGCTCTTTAACGTTGTCTCCATCCGCCCCTCACTCACCCCAGTTCAACGCTATTGGCTGACATCACGATTACTGACTGCCACCCCTGTGCACTTTCCCATTTACAATCTACGTCACGGTTACCTCATTTCTTTCCGTCTCGGACTGTCGGCCCTTGAAGATGGGACCGACGTTGTCCCGAAACGTCGGTAAAGGATTAGCACTCGACGCCGCGTAACATCGCAGAAGAGTGCAGATCTCATGTACTGCGGCAGGTACATATACGACACTGTACAGCGTCCGATGACGACGTGCGAGGTGTGTAGGAGGCACGCGCTGTGTCCTGACGTTAGATGCTGTCTGGAGGGGCTGTCAGAGCCGACGAGCTTCAGCTGCGACACCGGGGACCTTCCGACTGCTCAAAACGAGACAGCAAAATCTTCACGTCAGTGCCTCTGATGATCACCTCGTAGCCACTGACTAAGTGGGCCCGGAATCGCTTTGGACTTCTGGACTGAAGTTCCCTGTAGCTGCCAGGGATCGAACCCAGCACGTCCCAGCCTCCAGGGCAGCCACTGTAATGAAGTCAGTTCAGTGTCTGCTTCTTCCAATGGACGACGTTTTTATGCTGACGTGTCGAGCTGTTACTGACAACGTGCAATGGGAAACCATCCGGGGTAATTACTGCGCTGTAATTTGAGTAAAACTGACACCAAAAGGGCCATGAAAAATCCATTCTGGTTAGACCTCTTGACCTTTGAAAATGAAGACAGCAATTTCCTTCGAAACGTCGGAACCTTTCACCGAACGACAGAGCGTCATGTCTCTGTGAACACTGCAGGCGGCCACAAACCTCAGTTCATAAAATTAGTGCTGAAAGTCGCTAAAACAAAAGAAGGTCTGTGTTACCAGGTCAGTTGTACGCAGTGTGAGGCTGTGGGCTGCAGTCTAGTTCAGCGGTAGCACATTACACACACCCCAGTACTCTCTTTGTGCTGCCTGCGTTAACGTGTCACTTATCCTTAATTTCCCACAGCTCCCGATCGATAGCAAGGGTGTAACAAATACAATATATTTACACTAGATGGCAGCGTTTCAGCTTTGGGTGGTGCTGCTCTCTACGGCGAACTTTCAACTAAATCATTTTAAGTGCGACAGATGCTTAGCACCATGCTGCAGCACCACCTTCCCGTGCAACACAGTCGCTGCTGTCCTCTGTCGGCAACTTGCCTTAGTGAGATGTGCGGACATGTAGCACGCGTGGGAACGTACGAAATTCGTACGGCCTGAAGGAGAGAGGCCAGCTAGGCGTAGGTGCGAGCATAATATGGAGGTGGGTCATAAAGTAACTGGACTGGGGGGTGGATTGGATTCATCTGGCTCAGGACAGGGATAAGTGGTAAACTCTCTTCATCACGGCATTGAAGCTTCGGTTTCCATAAATTGCGGGGAATTATTGCCTCAGGCACTACCGGCTTCTCAAGACGGACTCTGCCACCAGAGGTGTACAGCTCACAGACTGTGGGCATTCTGCCACCAGAGCTGTACAGCTCACAGACTGTGGGCATTCTGCCACCAGAGCTGTACAGCTCACAGACTGTGGGCATTCTTCCACCAGAGCTGTACAGCTCACAGACTGTGGGCATTCTTCCACCAGAGCTGTACAGCTCACAGACTGTGGGCATTCTTCCACCAGAGCTGTACAGCTCACAGACTGTGGGCATTCTTCCACCAGAGCTGTACAGCTCACAGACTGTGGGCATTCTTCCACCAGAGCTGTACAGCTCACAGACTGTGGGCATTCTTCCACCAGAGCTGTACAGCTCACAGACTGTGGGCATTCTTCCACCAGAGCTGTACAGCTCACAGACTGTGGGCATTCTTCCACCAGAGCTGTACAGCTCACAGACTGTGGGCATTCTTCCACCAGAGCTGTACAGCTCACAGACTGTGGGCATTCTTCCACCAGAGCTGTACAGCTCACAGACTGTGGGCATTCTTCCACCAGAGCTGTACAGCTCACAGACTGTGGGCATTCTTCCACCAGAGCTGTACAGCTCACAGACTGTGGGCATTCTTCCACCAGAGCTGTACAGCTCACAGACTGTGGGCATTCTTCCACCAGAGCTGTACAGCTCACAGACTGTGGGCATTCTTCCACCAGAGCTGTACAGCTCACAGACTGTGGGCATTCTTCCACCAGAGCTGTACAGCTCACAGACTGTGGGCATTCTTCCACCAGAGCTGTACAGCTCACAGACTGTGGGCATTCTTCCACCAGAGCTGTACAGCTCACAGACTGTGGGCATTCTTCCACCAGAGCTGTACAGCTCACAGACTGTGGGCATTCTTCCACCAGAGCTGTACAGCTCACAGACTGTGGGCATTCTTCCACCAGAGCTGTACAGCTCACAGACTGTGGGCATTCTTCCACCAGAGCTGTACAGCTCACAGACTGTGGGCATTCTGCCACAAGAGCTGTATAGCTCAGACGGTGGGCATTCTGCCACCACAGCTGTATAGCTCAGACTGTGGACATTCTGCCACCAGAGCTGTATAACGCACAGACTGGGCATTCTGCCACCACAGCTGTATAGCTCACAGACTGGGCATTCTGCCACCAGAGCTGTATAGCTCAGACTGTGGGCATTCTGCCACCAGAGCTGTATAGCTCACAGACTGGGCATTCGAGAAAGGGCATCAGAATCAGAACAAACGTGCGCAACGAGGAACTTCACCAGTCGCACTGCTCACGAAATAATATTAAAGTGAGGCATCAAGGGGGCAAGAGTCACGGGGCACGTGGCATGCATGGGGGAGAGGGCTGGAGGCGGGGGGGGGGTTTCAGGGAAGTAGCAACTCGGAAGACCCACTCACAAATGGCAGGATAATATTAAAGTGTAACTTTAAAATAGTATGGGGATATGAATTGGATGTATCTGGTATAAGGCAGGTACAAATGGCGGGCACTTGTAAATAGTCATGAACTGGCGGATTCCATAAAACGCGGGTAATTTATGAACCAGCCGAGCAACTATTAGCTAACACGTGATAGAGAACTGCAAAGGATACTGGAAGCCCAGTCAATCATACCAACTATTTCGGTCTGTTGCGCGGTATTTTGAGAGACAATGACGACTTGCCAGTATAAACACTCGGATTGCGGGTGTGTTCGGTTATACACGACTGTATCAGCCTGCAGGATGGGATGGATATTTTGGGTATCATACCGTGCAGTGGCGGCTCTTGTGGATACGGCAATTCATATGGCGCAGTGGCGTCTCTTGTGGATACGATAATTCATATAGCACAGTGGCGGCTCTTGTGGATACGGTAATTCATATAGCGCAGTGGTTGCTCTTGTGGATACGGTAATTCATATAGCGCAGTGGCGGTTCTTGTGGATATGGTAATTTATATAGCGCAGTGGAGGCTCTTGTGGATACGATAATTCATATAGCGCAGTGGCGGCTTTTGTGTACGTGATAATTCGTATAGTGCGCTGGCGGCTCTTGTGAACATGTCAATTTGTAAGGTGCAGTGGCGGCTCTTGTGCATACGGTAATTCATATAGCGCAGTAGCGGCTCTTGTGAATACGATAATTCGTACAGTGCAGTGGTGGCTCTTGTGTACGTGATAATTCGTATAGTGCGCTGGCGGCTCTTGTGAGCATGCTAATTTGTAAGGTGCAGTGGCGGCTCTTGTGGACACGATAATCAGCCTAAGGGATCGACAAAAGGTGGGGAACTCTATGAGTAGATGAGATACCATCAACAACTCAAGAAGCACTCTACCAAATACAGCAGGTGTGCTCCAGTTTTCTCAGGAGTCGGCACACTATCACAAATCCTTACTCGTGCCTACAGTGTGAGTATTTTATTAATGACAGCGGCGAAGTGTGCCCCGTTAAATATGCAGAAATGTATATTTCTAGCAGTAAGGCAAAACAGTCTCAGAAAGATTTTAATAAATTTAATCATCACTTGAGCGCACAGTTTCAGGCGTGGCGCTAGTCTGTCGAGTTCTCATCAAATTTCTCAAACCTGACATGCAGACCTAGCATCGAACCGTCAGCCATTGGCACACGCTTAGCCACGCCCGCCCAGAAATGACAAGTCAGCTACCAGAGACCTCTGCTGAACTGTTCGCTGTTACCCCACTATTTCACTGCTAGGAAATCACTCAAAAGTCTGCTATGAACGTCATGCGGGCAGGACCTTGCAGTCGGGGTGGCCCCATGCTGGCACCTCGACAAAGTCAGAGTGGCCTCTTTGCTTCATTAATCACCTCAAAAGACGTGTGGGCAACTGGAGATACAGCTCCAGGCACTGTTAACCTTGATGCAATACAGACGGACGTGTGTTGTCACATTCCGCTGCTTCTGCTGCTGTATTGCCGGTACCCACCGAATTGTGGGCCCCAAAACAGGCCTGGACGATGTAGATTTTAAAAAAGCGCTCTCGGCCATGTAAATCAAAAACGGGCGGAATTTCCGGACGCCTAATAACGAACTGCCTCAGAAATAGTTGCTGGTTAAGACTGCATAAATCACAAACCTGATTACGTCTCACTTAATTTCAGATCACTACTACTGTCAGCCGCCAACCACAAAGTTCTAACCTGAGAGTGAACTGCGTGTTTACGTGTGGGCACAGAGTGACAACAGCAGGTCAGCGAGGTCAACGGTAACGTAAAGGGAATGGCGTTAAAGACCCAATCCGTACCGTGCAGCAAACACACTCCGTCTGGGTTATAAAAACCAGTCAGTTAATGCTGCATAGGGAAATAATCGCTGTTTGTTCTGAGATCCACACAAACCCATAAACACACTGTGTGGGCAGAACGTAGAATTGTTGAATGTTAAACCTGGCGGTACGTACAGTAACCACTGGGCTTTAAAGGGCTACAGTCCGTACCGCGCAGTAAACACACTCCGTCTCGGTTATAAAAACCAGTCAGTTAATGCTGTATAGGGAAATAATCGCTGTTTGTTCTGAGATCCACACAAAACATATAAACACACTGTGTGGGCAGAACGTAGAATTGTTGAATGTTAAACCTGGCGGTACGTGCAGTAACCACTGGGCTCTAAACGGGTACTTACTTCGGAAAACGGCAAAAGTAGTGGGATACAGCTTGTTATCGAAATGTTCCTTCCCCTGACACATGTTCAGCCGTCTGCTTTACATGTCTCTCAAATGCTAACCCCAAACCTCGCGTAGAAACGTGTTTCACGTTATATTTAATTTGATTAATAAAGGGCACAATTTGCCACATTAACTTCACTTTTATCCAAACGAGTTCCAACAAACAGCGCTACACACACCTCGGGCTAGGCAACTCGCACCACAACTATTAACCCTATAGATAATACGAAAAAGAGTTTTATATTAAAATGCATCCTCGCCGGTTTTGCATATCTGTGTGTGTGTGTGTGTGTGTGTGTGTGTGTGTGTGTGTGTGTGTGTGNTGTGTGTGTGTGTGTGTGTGTGTGTGTGTGTGTGTGTGTGTGTGTGTGTGTGTGTGTTTGAAAGTTCCTGTCACACGAATTGTTTGCATAGGGACATATCATTACGCTACAAGCCGCGATAACTCTGTCGGCAATGTGACCGGCTATGTGTTCAACGACTGAAGAGTAGGGCTTTGACCGCCGGCACGGGCCAGAATTGTTCGTCTTCTCCGAAGGGTTCAGACCGTGCAATGGGGCCCCTTCTACGGGAGTAGAGCAGCCGCGGCGTAAACTGGACCACTGACCTCCATCTGGCGCCCAAGTTAAGAATAAGTGGAGTTATGTCTCCGTTATTCACAACTCAAACACGGTTCTGCAGTAGTAAACACAATTTTCTTGTTTAACTCTTGCCATGTCCACATGTTTCGACCTCTTTGATCAAGCCATCATCAAGTTTATCCATGCAAACTCAATAAACAAAACAAAAGCGCACACTTTAGTTACATTACAGGAGGAGTTGAAATCTCACAACTTTAGTGTCAATACAATATAAACACAATGAATATAAAATGATAGAAACATGCATTTACTGTCGCAATTGATTGTGTCTCTCAAACCTGGTTTTAGAACTGTAAATACTTACGTAGGACACAGCGGCAGGCCACATTCTAAGACTATGCCTCCAGTCCCCCTTACGTCTTTATAATGTGGTGCTTAACCTTTTAAAGCCTAGCGGTAACTTTACGTACCATCAGCTTTAACATTAAAAAATTTTACGTGGTGCCCACATTGCGTTTATGTGTTTTGTACGGATCTCAGAACAAACAGCAACTTTTGCCTTATAAAACATTAAGAGACTGGTTTTTATAACCGAAGTGGAGTGTTTACAGCGCGGTACGCACTGAGTCCTTATATAAAACAGATACGCTTTGTCTTTAAAGGGTTAATTAAGTACAGCTACAACCTGAACTTACCTAACTTTAACTTACATGCCGAATAATTTGTAACTAACTATGAATTTCATTAGCGCGTTCTCACAAAATAATAAAACAAACATGCAGAGCTGCTACAGACGGACCCTCTCATACCTCCACGCCCTAAATCTATCCCATTCTACATTCACAGCTCAGTGCATCGACGCTAAATGAGAACGGGGAAGTGGTGATCCATGTTAGAGCACTCCTGCTGCAAGTGAACAGCGGGTCTGCCGCAGCAAAGGGGCGACAAACACTTCGGGCTGCCGCGAATAATTGCGTCGCGTAGCGTCAGGCTTATATGGAAAATACGGCGCTCACTGCGTGTCGCACTCACTTCATTTCCGAGGTGACTGACACTTTAGAGCCCAGTGGTTACTGTACGTACCGCCAGTTTTAACGTTCACAAATTCTACGTTCTGCCCACACAGTGTATTTATGTGTTTTGTGTGGATCTCAGAACAAACAGCGATTATTTCCCTATACAGCATTAACTGACTGGTTTTTATAACCGAGACGGAGTGTGTTTACTGCGCGGTACGGACTGTAGCCCTTTAAAGCCCAGTGGTTACTATATGTACCGCCAGGTTTAACATTCACAAATTCTACGTTCTGCCCACACAGTGTATTTATGTGTTTTGTGTGGATCTCAGAACAAACAGCGATTATTTCCCTATACAGCATTAACTGACTGGTTTTTATAACCGAGACGGAGTGTGTTTACTGCGCGGTACGGACTGTAGCCCTTTAAAGCCCAGTGGTTACTATATGTACCGCCAGGTTTAACATTCACAAATTCTACGTTCTGCCCACACAGTGTATTTATGTGTTTTGTGTGGATCTCAGAACAAACAGCGATTATTTCCCTATACAGCATTAACTGGCTGGTTTTTATAACCAAGACGGAGAGTGTTTACTGTGCGGTACGGACTGTAGCCCTTTAAAGCCCAGTGGTTACTATATGTACCGCCAGGTTTAACATTCACAAATTCTACGTTCTGCCCACACAGTGTATTTATGTGTTTTGTGTGGATCTCAGAACAAACAGCGATTATTTCCCTATACAGCATTAACTGGCCGGCTTTTATACCTGAGACGGAGTGTGTTTACTGCGCGGTACGGACTGTAGCCCTTTAAAGCCCAGTGGTTACTATACGTACCGCCAGGTTTAACGTTCAGCAATTCTACGTTCTGCCCACACAGTGTATTTATGTGTTTTGTGTGGATCTCAGAACAAACAGCGATTATTTCCCTATACAGCATTAACTGACTGGTTTTTATAACCGACACGGAGTGTGTTTACTGCGCGGTACGAACTGTATCTTTAAATTTGATTCAGGTTTTTTTCGATCTTTAAAATGTCAACGTACGTTGCAGAGCATAGCAGTAGCTACCTTCATGAACCAAGGTGATATCTGGACATTATTTTAAACCGCTCAAAGCAAGGTACAAACTACATGCACGGCGTACTTTGTCATTAAGCGACTCCGCATTTTGATTCCAAATATTATTTATTTGCTTCGTGGTATGAAAATACGCATATTTCGTAGAATAGATGAAGTACCTGGCGTGCCTAACATAAAAGATGTGTTCGCAGTACATCAGGAACGCCCTGTGTAACTATTCTTGGTTTTTCTCGGCCTTGCAACACGTGACAGGTTGCACCCCCTGTTTACT
Source organism: Coptotermes formosanus (assembly GCA_013340265.1). Lineage (NCBI taxonomy): Eukaryota > Metazoa > Arthropoda > Insecta > Blattodea > Rhinotermitidae > Coptotermes > Coptotermes formosanus. The sequence goes on from BLKM01000710.1 coordinate 93,355, forward strand.
GCAGGTTTCTGCTGCAGCCCTCCCGAAGTTGACGTCAGAATTTTGCCACAATGCAGTTACTGCTCAACTGTTTTCCATTTCTGCATAACCACAAAACAATCCACTTCCCGTAACTTCTCCTTCACTTCCCAAGCATTCACGCGTTCTCCAGCACACTTTCACAAGTCGTTCCCCTGCAGACTGCCTGCCACACTGCGGTAACACCGACACGAAATTCACGCGTCTCACAGCGCTGTTGCCGAGCATTCGACTCCTGTATGGCGTGACTCTTGCCACTGGGTGAGTGTTTATCAGTGTTTCGAATGATATTACTGCCTCCATCTTCAGGGTCAAGCACTGCAAGATCAGGAAGATTCTACATCGACTGACTGCCTCTTAAAGATGAAGGCAATGCGTAGGAGATCAATCAACCAACGACAGAACATCACAACTCTGAAGACCCGAAACGTCAGTTCCTTGACATACGAGGTTATCACACGGCTAACTAGGAAGACTGTCTTGTTCCGGTATGGTGAGCAAGTACCTAAGTTTCGGACAGACGTTGTGCTTCCATCTTCAGAGTAGGTGACCATACATGCAGTATGTTTGTACGAGAACTGCAATTTATCTATGTACAAAAAACACGGCTTCCCATCCAAGCAGAAGTAACGTCCGGTCCTTAATAAATGCGACATGTCTCACACATCCCTGTCGACAAAATACAAGCATGAAAGCGAAATTAAGGAAAGAGCACTAAGAATTTAGGTAGGCAGAGGTGAACTGTTGTGCACTGAGAACCGCACTGATCATAAGACAGCATGTCCGGGGGTCGTGCTGCACAAAGCCTGACGTTAGCAGTCACTGCCCTGTGCAGTGTACGTGCGACCAACACACACACATTTACAAGAAGTCCTTCCCTTCACTGTCACCACAATACAAGAGTCACAGAATCCATTTCGCCCCCAAATCCTGCACTTACAGCTGTAAATACTAGCAGCGTGCAATTTTAGTTTTCAATCAATACTGGCCCTAATGACACACACACCCACTTTCTGAAAGCGCTGTTGAAGTGTCCGTCGCATTGCCTACCTCGAACTGTTCAGGCGTCGGAAGTTCGGCGGAAGGCAGGGGCATCAGCAACTAGCGAAGCATGCATATGTTGGTTTGAAGAATTTAAATTTAATTTTTATAATCAATAATTTGTGCATATTTACTGACAGACCATTAGCTCTGTCTCGTACATCCATACGTCCGACCACAAGCAAAAATCTATAAATTCCATACGTTTTAACACATTTTGTTATGAGTAGTTCAACTGAAAATTATGGATAAATTTTAATTTTTTATGTCGCAAAAAAAAAAACGATATTTCACCTAATGTCGCCGACTGACCAGAACAGTTTTGACCTTGACAGCAGGAATAGGGACCCTTATCTCCAGGCTAACCTTGCGTAAACACACACGTCCTGTCAAACACACATGCCTCTGTCTCTGCGTTTGTCACTTGACACTGTCACCGTTTGTTAACTACCCAGTTTACAACAAGTCTGAAGTCAAATCACATTTAGCTGTAACGCAAAATAGTGCAAGCGCACGCACTTCCACTCACAAGACGCAACTGCACTGCAGTCTAACACAACAGGCTGCGTGTATACGGTGCACTCTGCAGTGTAAGGTCTTAGTGGAGCTCTTGCAGTGAGCAAACCTTTGTCCCTAGGGACGATCACCTGTAAGTGTACGTGCAAGAAATGCTCACACTAGTGCACACTCCGATGGTGTCCCAGTTTTTTAAGTTTTAACCCCAAGCGGTTACTTCACGTACCGCCAGGTGTGACACTCACAGCTTCTGTGCCATGCCCACATCCTGCTTAACGTGTCTTGTGCGGGCATCAGAACAAACAGCGACTTTCGCCTCACGCGACATTAACTGACTGATCTTGTACAACCGAGGTGTATAGTTTCATGTTATGCATACCGGTGCGTATGATCAATACAGCAAAACAGAGCCAACCTACGCACGATGTTATTGTGTATTTATTTACCTTGTTTGTTCATCTTCTCTCCGACATGTTTCGGCAGGTACCTATGCCATTACCAAGGGGGCTATATAAAAAATTACGTACGATGTGCATGGATGTGACTGTAAAATGTTAAATCTTTTAACGTGTTAAATCTTCTACAAGTGGCGTAGTTACTTGCCGAAACATGTCGGGGAGAAGAACAAAAAAGATAAATAAATAAATAAATAAATAAATAAACAATAACATTGTGCGTAAGTTGGCCCTGTTTTGCTATACGAGGTGGAGGGTGTTTGCTGCGAGGTAGGCACTGTCCTGATGTAAAAACGACGCGTTTCATCTTTATGGGGCCAGCAGTGAAAATGCAGGTGGCACGACAAAATCCTGTTAAAAGTGGTGTTTTCGGCTCCTGCCGCCATTTATGACGCAGCCATAACAGTACGTAACAATACGTCTGCTCGCAGTAGCCCGCTACAGGAAGGCAAAGAACGGCCTGGCCTTGCTGCCGTCCGCCACAGCACGTCCGTCCGTAACGACTCCAGAACGGCTGACAAGATTTCCACGTCAGTTCAGTCCCTCACATTTGTTGATAGCTTCCAACTCTCCTTAAAATCGCACCGCACCGTGACAGCCTACATTAATTTATGCACACCTTCAGTGCTTAAACGGGAAACACTAACTGCTGCTGCGAACAAGCGTGTATTTTACAGTTGGCCGGTCACACTAAAGAAGCTGCACTGTGCATGTCTTTACTTGGCGACTGGTTTCAGCTCAGTAACGAGACATCAGGCAATTAAAAAAAGCTACAAACATGAGAACGCTGTACGTTATACGAAGCGAATCTCGTCCTTATGTCAGGAATACGACATAAATGTAGCCTATGTAAGAGACAAGAGGTACATTGTGTGTGTGTGTGTGTGTGTGTGTGTGTGCATATATATATATATATATATACGGCCTAAGCAAACTGTTACACATTGAACTAAATGTTAAATTACAAATGTTGTTACAAACAGCAAAAAGAAATGTTTCAGAAATATAGGGGGGGGGGGGAATCTCATTCATATAGCATACAGGGTGTTCATTTTTATAGTTTTTGTTAATGGGCTGATGATGGCTGTTTACTGATCACAAACCAGCTGCCAAGTACAGACTTGTATAACTCAGCCTTTGGGTACGACTGATGAACTAATAAACACAGACAGCAACGGGGTCGTTCCACAGTAAGGGTGCTGCTGTGAACGTTTCAACCAAAGCTGTAAATAAACTGACGTTAGGAATGAGAAGCAGCGCCGCACTCGACTGTCTGCACAGGACTGCGTCTTGCTGTTTCTGTGTATGTCTGCTTTCGTTTTGCTTTTGTGCCTCTGAACACGTGTCTGTGTCGTTTTGGGTTCTTGTTTCTGTGCGCGTGTGTTTGTTTGTTTGTTTGTTTGTTTATATATTTGTTTTTGCGTTTGTTTGTGCGCCTTGTTTTCCTTGTCCGCGTATAATTTATAGGCTACAGCCATTTCTGTTCAATTTGAGGCAAAGTTTTTTCAGTGAATTTGAATATAATTTTCCATTGTGTAGTTCTTCCACTGAGGTGTACAGCGAGGAGCGAGTTGCTGTAACCACTGCCTTATCTCCCACAAAAAGTTGTTATTGAAGGACCGGGTATTATTGGCAGCTTAATCTCCAGATGGCAGCTCGGCTTTCATCTCCTCGCTCTGAATGCACGCCGCGCGAGTTAGAATTGCAGCATTTAAAATCTCCACAAAAGCACAGCTCAGACTGCCTGCAGAATGGAGGCCTTGCGGTTTGCTTCCCACCAGGGGCAGTACCTACACGCAAGGCGCCACGTCAACCTCCCCAACACATGCCAGCAAAAGCACTTTAACTGCGGGATAAGGCGGCTGCAGCGAGAACCTCAACATTGTTATACGTCTTCTCTCGAGCTATGCAATGCGTACATTTGCCACTACCACCGCTGTACGTATCAAACAGCGGTGACTAACACTTTTCTCAGAAAGGACACAGCACGCCGTCAAAAGTTATTGGTGTTATGGCCGTTGGAAGTTAACGGCGAGTCGTTAAACTTTCGTACCGTTACCTTGTTCGCTACTTCTTAGGTTTTCTTTCGTATTCCTTTCATTCATCCTTCCCGCAGTCATTCATTTCCCCTTACTTCCTTCCTTATCTCCTTTGCTTCAAGCCAGTTAAGATAAAAAGAGCCCATAGCACGACGCTACAGAATCGTCCCGAAAATCAGCCTGCAAGGTAGGCCGTCTGTGGGCCCAAACAAGCGGATTCGTTGTTAACCATTTCAATGGGACATCCCGTGAAAGCTGCTACGGTCGGGGACATGATAAAAAGGACACTGTACAGTACGAACGGCAAATTCGTTCTAGATGACTGACAGATATTCACTGCCGCGCATTACAGTGTTTCCATTCTATTAAGCCTTACGTATACATAAGGCTGCTCCAATTCCAGCCCCAAATGCCAACGCATAATTTGAGGGCTCCACCCATTCTCGGCCTCGGCAGTAGGCGGAGGAGACCGTATCGGCGCCTTGTCACGTACGTTGACAGTGGACTGTGCCCGCACAAGTGCACCAGGACTGACAGACGACAGGCTGAAGGTGACGGGACGGCAGGAGCCTAACACGTGGGCGCTATTTGTTCTGCACTGAAAGCTCCAACAGTTTCCTGGAACATGCGCTGTTCAATTTGGGAAGTTTTAAAAACTGAACGGCAGGATAAATGTTTTACGAAACTTTAATACAGAGCGATTTATCAAATTGAAAGCTTTTAAATTCCCCCTGCCCCCTCCCCCCCACCGTATCAACTGGAAGGCAACTGCGTTCAGTTCTGACCCAACTGCAACGCTGTAAATACGGCAACACTGCTCCAGGTGACCGTATCAGACCTCAGTTTGTTTCATACTAAACACATTCCTTCTTTACTAACTGCGAACTTTATGAGCTTAAAACAGCTTAAAATTAATTAGAAATTACGTAACGAGGTAACAATTGCGCATTTTGTGCAAATGTGTCGGCTGACTGCTGGAAAAAAACTGAACAAAAGGCTTATGAACTGCATGCTACGTGCCCACCCACGCACTTTGTAGGGCCACTCCTGTACACTGTGGCTGTCGGCAAGAAATGGCCACAGGCTTTGGAACACAAGTTGGAACAACACGGCAAAGTGTGGGGCGAGTCTGTCCGTAATCGTTAGCCCCGCATTCGGAGTACAGCGAGATGAGAATGTGAACTTTGACCTTTAGGCGGATCTGCGGAGAGCAATCGGACGCAGAGCGCTTCCCTGCTGTGGGCATGATGATATCGCGGGCTGTACTGTGCGGGGGTAAACACTGCTACTGGGCAGGGCTGTGCCAGCGTTTCGGGGCACGACGCTGTCTCCGTTTTCAGGGCAGCGAAGAGTGTGTTAATTCGAAAAGTTTGTGCCTATGTACCAAACAACACGGTATCACAGCCGTCATAAACTACAGATGTCTTAGATAAATTCTAAAAGGTTTTGACGATGGTGTAAAATATTGTGTGGTGATGGGTTTATGGACTTTATCCACCGTCCGAAGAGTAAAATATTAAAAATATTAAAAATTAAAATCACAACGTTTCGGAAGCTGGCTGTGCTTCCGGCCTCAGGTGAATGGAGGGGGAGAAGAGAAGAACACCTACTCTGTTGGGCCCCGTAGACA
>BLKM01000710.1:108853-133830 GCA_013340265.1 Coptotermes formosanus
TGTATGTATGTATATATGTATGTATGTATGTGTGTGTATGTATGTATGTATGTATGTATGTATGTATGTGTGTGTGTATGTACGTACGTATATACATTCAGGTACACGTAGCAGCACTTACCGAGCAAGACAGGAAAAAGTAATTTTTTTGCTTAAGATACTTCGTAAGTCTGTTAACGCTTTAAGGCACATTATCCCTTTAAAGACGGAACGTAATCCGCTTTATATAAAGACTGTGCGTACCGCGCAGTAAACACTGTCAACATCAGTTATAAAAACGAATGAGTTGCTGAAGTTTACAGCAAAAGTTGCAGTTTGTTCCGAGATATACATAATAGAGAATACATAAACGCGAGTTGAGCACTATGGAGAACTACTGAATGTTGGACGTGGCGCTACGTAAAGTTACCGCTACGCTTTAAAAGGTTAATGTATAAACCACTATTTTTAAGTGTCCTGACACAACAACCACGTGCCATAGAAAGCACGAAAGGAGAACCGAGAGAATGGAGATGAAATTGCTGAAGTCAGTTGCAAGACATACATTACATGACCATAAAGCAGACGGACAAATAAGATAAAAGAAGGGCTGAATATGCACTACTGAATTAAACTATTATGGACTGCAAATGCAAGTCGACGCAGCATCTATAAAGAGCGAAAGACACGCATTCGCAAGCAGTGTACGAACACATTGCGAGCGGTAGAAGCAATATAAATCGACCAAGGGAAAGATGGAGAGACCAACACCCATGAAAACATAAGAAGCCTGCATAGCGTTCACCGTTCTGCGGATGACGACGGTCAGCGTTGTGCCACTGCGCACACCAATGACAGGCAGCCTTTCACGCGTGTTTGGAAACAGGGCGACGTCAACGCGCCCAAGGTAGCGCTGCACGTGCGGTATAGGTCATCCCAAGCACAGAGGTGATGGCTGTCAGCACCATGCCCCGACAGGTCTAACCCCGCGACAGAACCGGTGTCCGCTGTACAGGAGGCTGGGTGGGCCCTCGGGCCGGGCCGCACGGGAAAACCTCACCCTCACCGGGATTCGATCCCCGGATGGCAAAGCCCGTAGCGAGTCCCTTTACCGACTCAGCCATCCAGGCTGCAATACGCAGGATACACGCAGTAAATAAACAGACTGATACCAGAACACGGAAACCTGCCGGCCTGCTAACTGGGACGTGGATATTTGCCTTCAGGCCGTCACGGCGACAAAACTGCACGAACTGTTCTCGGGCTGACAGCCGCGTCAATTGTTTAAAAACCTGCCGACGTTTCAGAGACACACTCCGTCTCCATCCTCAGGGAGAGTGATCTGATGTGGATGTTGCGACGTTGTGACGGCAGTTCCAACTTCACGTTGAAAGCAGAACAACACTTCAGTCCGAGGGTGCAACATTCAAACTGTACGCACGGAGCGTCCGACAGTCAGCAACAGTTCTACAAATAACACTTGCAGTAGCCTAAGGGCGCCTGGCAGGCGTTCCTCTCCACTCACCTACTGCCTGCGGCTCCACATGGTGCAGAAGTACGACACGTCTCCCGAAGATCGACGCCTTCGAACACGCAACCCCTGCAACAACACAAACAGCACGTCAGAAAGACGGACAGCGTTCTGCTGTGACGCGCACATGTAGAGGCCACGCAGCCTACCAGACCACACGGCGTCATGTCACAGACGACATGTCACTGTAATCACCACAGAGCCAGTCCCAGACCTCACAATGTTGAACACAGCTCCCACACTTTACTAGCGGTGACATGTCACCGTACCCGTCCCGGTGTCATTGCTGCTTGTCGTGGGCAGCATTTATATATTTGCAATATTTAAGATTCACTTGCACACTAAAATTCTTTGACAACGGTATCACATGTGAATCAGCACTAATATGCTTTTAAACTGTTTCTGTTGTCTCACTTTATTTACACACACGACGTTTCGAAGCAGTCGCTTTCTTCCGCAGGGTACACCTGAGGAAGAAAGCAGTTGCTTTCGAAACGTTGTGTGTGTAAATAAAGTGAGACACTGGAAACAGTTCAAAAGCATATTAACCCTTTAAAGACGAAGCGTATCTGTTTTATATAAGGACTCAGTGCGTACCGCGCTGTAAACACTCTCCACTTCGGTTATAAAAACCAGTATCTTAATGTTTTATAAGGCAAAAGTTGCTGTTTGTTCTGAGATCCACACAAAACACATAAATACACTGTGTGGGCACCACGTAGAATTTGTGAATGTTAAACCTGGTGGTACGTAAAGTTACCGCTAGGCTTTAAAAGGTTAGTGCTGATTCAAATATTTAAGGCTGCTGCAGGAGGGTGGCACAGAATTGTTCCTTGACTGTTCATGCTTGAAGACAAAGGCACTAGGTTGTGTCGAAACGTCGGGAACCACACGCCCAACGACACTGTGTCACATGCTGAGTCCTACAGTTTCTTATTGGCACATTTGCTGTGAGCTTCCTCAGGCGCTCTGCAGTGGCAAACAGCGTAGCGACAAGCGAACACAAGCTGTCCGCCCAGCAGCAACTAAGTACCGCATATTTATGGAACAACTGTCCCGCTTCGGACTCTAAGGGTCTTTCAAACACCCAGCAAATTCCTCGCCTCGTCTTGAATTCGAAGGTTCAATGTCACGTTCATAAGGTCTGGGCACGGGTACCGTACACAAAACAATTACAGCCCACAACCTACTGCTCTAAGGTCCACTTGAATATTATCTTCCCATTGCGTAGCTTAACCCCCGGGGGGGGGGGGGGGGGGGGGGGGGGGGGGGGGGGGGCCCCGTCATACGCTGTACACTGCTTTGTTGAACCCCCCCTCATACGCTGTACACTGCTTTGTTTAACCCCCCCCTCATACGCTGTACACTGCTTTGTTTAACCTCCCGTCATACGCTGCACACTGCTTTGTTTAACCCCCCGTCATACGCTGTACACTGCTTTGTTTAACCCCCCGTCATACGCTGTACACTGCTTTGCTTAACCCCCCGTCATACGCTGTACACTGCTTTGTTTAACCCCCCGTCATACGCTGTACACTGCTTTGTTTAACCCCCCGTCATACGCTATACACTGCTTTGCTTAGCCCCCCACACTCTGTAAACCGCTTTGCTTAACCCCCCACCCCCAAGAGCTGTATATTACAGATATGCGTATAGCTGTTCCTGTACGAGGGTGAGTAAAATGAAAACTGAAAGGTGTACACGCAATCGAGACCCCGCTGTGTGGAGACGAGGTACAGCGAGACGGCAGCAGATGCGGTGCGCGGTAGATATGGCAATGCATGGGCAGGTGGCAGGCAAAGTGGCGCAAGTCCTCCGAATGAAGAGCATGTGACTTACACCACTGTGCCTTTCAGGGCTTCCTATGTTATTGAATACGTAGCAGACGCGTTTGATATGCCAGCGCTATGCATATTAATGCTACAACACACGTACACCGGCCTTAAAACTGCACAGCACAAACAGTGGCAGAGACACGTGCTGCCCACATCAGTGTCACCACACGCTGCACTGCACTGCCCACCACAGTTGCCCGTTGCTCACGAGAGGCGAAGCAGCGAGAATTCCCCTGATTGGTCCTTGTAGCCTCATGCAGACACTTCAGGTTGTACTCTTCTGGAATCTGAGACCGTACAGTCGGGTAGAAATAAACGAGTGTTTCGGATAAACCTGATGCCTTCATTTTCAGCGCACAGAACTGGCTTCTACCGCGAAACTGGCGCCAGTACCTTCCTCCGTAAAACTGACTTCTTGCTACCAGATTATACGGCGTCACATTCCACACAAAAGTAACGTTCACTTTCACGCTTGCAAGATCTTCAAATTTCACAAAACGGAGGCAGCTCTGCCGTATTTTAAGTAGCATTTTACTTAGTGCTACAATCTGACCAGCAAGTCGTTTGACACGCATTTTATCGGCAACCAGTTTCGGCCCGTAACAGCCATAATCAGGCCGTAAGAAAAACTGTACGCCGGAAACCCCGTATGTTGCCGGCAGATCTCCCGCCTTACATCAGTGAATACATTTTAAATGTATATGAGAATTTGAAGATATTGTATATATACATATATAGCCCAAGTAAAACGTTAAAACTGGGGTAAATGTTAAACCGTTCTCAGTATAAATTCTAAAAAGTTTTGACGATGGTGTATAATGTTGTGTGGTGACGGGTTTATGGACTGCACCCATCCTCCGAACAGTAAAATATTAAAAATATATTTAAAATATTAAAATCATTGGACCAGTGATGGAGGCTAGTTCTGTCTAACGGGCCCAAGAGGGTAGGTGTTCTTCTCTTCTCCCCCTCCATTCACCTGAAGACGGAAGCACAGCCAGCTTCCGAAACGTTGTGATTTTAACTTTCTAATATTTTTAATATTTTACTCTTCGGACGGTGGATAAAGTCCATAAACCCATCACCACACAGTGCTGCCAGTACGTCATAAAAAGTTGAAGGAAAAATCATTTCTAAAATAATTTAAAAAGCAGTTTAATTTAACAATTTAAAAAGTAACGCATTAAAATCTGTGGTATTTGTTTTTTTAAATTTTATTGAGAACAGTTTCAGGCCTGCAAGTGTGAGGTCAGCATGTCAGCACCCGTTAACAGGTCAGCTAATTCAGTCAGATTACGTGGCAAGCCCCGTTACAAGACAGAGCATGACACAGAGACCGACGTGCAATCTCCTTCCTCGACACAAGGCACGTAGCGTTGCCATAACGTACTTTGAGTGGCGGTCCGTGCGGAATTAATGGGCACTGCACGCGTGGCCGCCAACAGAGCGCACAGGCACTGTCTAAATATTGATCTGCCACGGATTGGAAAGTGTAGCACAGCAGCATACCGCTGAGAACAGCTGGCCAGTCTATACGGTGTCCGCTCCGCACTTTTCGGATTGAAATAGCGACCTGCCACGTGCTTCTCCTCAGCTCCCACCCCTTTCTAATCCATTATTCACTAATCGGCCCGGCTGTCGACACGGAGACAAGAAACCTTTACCCTCAAGCAAACTGATCGTTGTCCTTCACTCAGCGAACAAAATCATTCTTATGCAGGTGCGCGCCTCCACGCCCTACCACAAATCACAGCATAATTTAAGGACATTTTGAACTTCAGGCTTTTATTTTAGACTTACAGCCCAGTGGTTACTGTACGTACCGCCAGGTTTAACATTCACAAATGCTACGTTCTGCCCACACAGTGTATTTATGTGTTTTGTGTGGATCTCAGAACAAACAGCGATTATTTCCCTATACAGCATTAACTGACTGGTTTTTATAACTGAGACGGAGTGTGTTTACTGCGCGGTAGGGGCTGAATCTTTATATATAATTCAGGTTGCATTTAGTCTCCAAAGGGTAAATAATCACGCGTAAAATTGCTGCCCCATGCGTCCTGCTTCTATTGACAGTGTTCTTGAAGCACTATGGGGACAGACACACCTAAACCACCTTATACTGGCCCCCAAGACAATCCCGGACCCCACTTGTGAGCACGTTGCTCTAACAAGTCCCCAGAACCGAAGTTTCCCTTGTGAACAGTGCACGAGTCGAGGACTACAGCGGTAGCTGGAATTTCCCGCGGGACACTGTATTATTCGGAAGCGGGTGGGGGGGGGGGAAGGGTGGATTTCATTGGAGGTAGGATCATGAGTAGATAACTGTGAAGTAAATGGAGGTTGTCAAGTACGGAACATTTGAAACACTGAAGGTTGAAAGAGGAACAGAAGCGGCTGAAGGTGACAGGCCGACGTCTTCCACCGTCACGGAGGTGTGCTGATTCGACCCACGACCCAAGCAATGGCCGTTAGCCTGGGTGCGTGCATGATGTGTCGCCAAATACCGCGTGAGACAGTCTGCGATATGCCGTCGCGCATAAGGTGACAGAGATTTGCCACTGTAGGAGGCAGGTGCACGCACGTGGTAAGATGCCGCGATGCCCTGTTTCCCGTGCTACAATTCACTTGAACATACAGACAAACTCACATGCACAAACCTGCTGCCTTCCGAAGCTGTTGTCTCTTTTCTATTTTATCCATCACTCCCCGTAAAATGTTAGTTTTCACTTACGCCACTTTAAGGTTACGTTCTGTTGCAAACACTGAAGCAAGAGAACCAACTGCAGTCGGGCCCGTTTATAAAGACATCGGTTTATACGACACCTCGTCTATAGCGTCAGATGTTCTGCGGTACCAATTAATTCCTCACTGATAGCCATAACCTATACTCCTCGGTTATAACAACACACGTTTATAACGACACAAAATATTCAGTCACTTTCATGACGTTATACCCGAGTTTGAATGGATTTTATCATTTCAAACACAGCTCATATTTTAGTGGTACAAAACCCGGCTACATCTGCATGTTTCGGCTTTCAATATGCCACCTTCAGGCTGTGTTTAAACTCTGCCACTGCAGTTACTAGTTACTGCAGGTTCTGCGCTCAATCAGGTTACACACACTGAAAGTGCCAAATATAAAGCGCTAAACGAACAGCGCCTTTGTACATAATATACTATAAAATGGCGGCTTCGGGTCGCAGCTCTATGCTGTATGTAACAACTGCATTGGCTCGCCATATAACGCAGGCCTGCAGGCTGTGTTGGGATGTAAGGCAGCTAGATACGGCAGGTGTGGTGTGTAAGGTCAGGGAAGCCTTAGATGCAAGTGCCGATATTGTTAATTAACATTCAACAACAGTGGAAGCTGGAGGATTGCAGTTTTAGTTCAGTACAACTTCCAGTGTAACAAAGTATAATTAAATGAAGAAAAGAATGTAGCTACGTGGATATGCACATCACGTTGAATCTAATTACGCAACCAAGTGTTACTTACGCGCGTCCCTTTAATTGTATTGAGCATAACTGCATTAAGGCTGAAAAGGGTGACTTCACGATGTATAGAATGCCTAAGTCAGACAGGAGGCACCTCGCCTGTTGTTTGCCTCTCAGCACTCGACTGCTATGGTTCAGGCGCGTTCAGCCCTGCGTGTTACGGCTTTCCCTTCTCGCTGCTTTTTCCAAAGATGTCACTTGGCGTCACAGTACGTTTGCTCAAATCACAAACACTTTGCAGGACTCTTTCCGTTGTGAGCACAGTTACAAAATCGCAACGTTTCGGAAGAAATCTTGCATCCTCAGGTGATAAGCACTGAACCAAAGAAACACAAGCTAGCTAAGACATGTGTTACCTCTTTCCAAACTATCCGTGAGAAGCACTCCTCACGGACGCTTTTGGAAAGTGTTTGTGATTACAGTGATGTTAAGCCACTGTCAAGAACTGATATGGTGCAGTACGTTTGCTGTTCGGTTGCTTGTCACTGATAGTTCCCTTGCAAATATGCAATCCCTCTACTGTGTTCAAAAAAGATCTATTTTCCTTATTGAAATGGCGGATTTGCATAGTATTTTCAACTTCCCGAAAGCAATTCCCATTTTTTTTTAGAAGGCGTTGCACAAATTTGAAACTGTTACTATATTTTTAAAGGAGATCGAATATTCCTTAAATCTTACCGCGAAAGTTTTTCGGTCTGGCCTACATATTTATTACGGCAAACAGGACAGGCTGGCCGGTATACAGCACTTGACAACCATTTACCTCCTTTGTGTGTACGGTCTACCTCGGTTATAACGGACGTTGGTTCTAACGGATCGTTTTTTCATTCCCCCGCCGTTTCCCTATGCTTTATCACAGTGACTAACTCGGTTACACCGGCCTCTCATATATCGGATCTTCGGCTGCATCGGATTTCTCCGACATTCCCCAACAGTTGATTTTCCTCGGATATCCCGTTTTTGGCGTAATAATGGAGCGTTCACAACGGTCACAGTGTGTAGAGGGCACACTCGCCAGAGCGACGTGAACACCGCACGTGTAATGTAAGAGCATTTTGTACCCGGAAACACCGAGACTTCTAAATTCTGCACTCTGTTTGCCTCTCCTAAGGACAAGGTCCAACCATTCGCGGGGATTTAAAAGTTCTGAGCACCTGCTGTACAGTACGTACAGACAGCAGGTGCTAACGGAGAGAAGCAGCCAGGCATGTTGGTGCGTGGTGCCTCCGTCAGTTACATCAAGGGCTCAGGAATGCAGCAATGTGTGTTTTTGGACCTGCAAGATGTATCTGTCCATGTCCATATGCAACAAAACTGCAAACAAGCGCAACTTAAGTGCTATTAATTTAAATGCTATTATAAAACGTAATTTAACCGAACGTCGGATTTAACGGACTTCGTTTATAACGGATAGTTTTAGGACTCCCATTGGGATTCGTTATAACCGAAGTTCGCTGTAATTTCTTTCTTCAATGTTAGGTTACGCTCTCGGGACATGTTGGTTTGAAAGGCTATGTTTATTGTTAGAGCAGCACGTTCAAAGGTTGGCAATGAACGCTGTTCCTTTTCCCATACAAAACCACTTTTGCCTTCTGTTGCTACCACTGGTTCAATCTATATTCTTATTACATTGTTTCCAGAACGTTCTGTACCATTAGTCACACAGAATGAGTTATTCTGCAGGCTGTTTCGGACAATATTCCATTCTTTGCGTCTTTCCGAGGTATTCAGGCGACCAGCTACATACCTGACAGCTGCATATTTGTGTTCGGCTGGATGGCAAGAATTATATCGGACGACGGCACCAGTGACTGTAGGTTCGTGACAAAGTTCAATACAGAATCTGTTACAGGTCGCTACGTAATGTGTTAGTGACAGACACACAAGGTTTGTACAAACTGTACTGAGACAAGCACGGGAGACACATTGCAGTCTTCTGTGCGTAGGAACTGCCTTGTCAAACACACTATTGAAGGAAAGACAGAGGGAAGAAATAACGGGAAGTTGGGGAAGAAGACATAAGCAGCTACTGGGTGACCTTAAGGAAAAGAGAAGATACTGGAAACTGAAAGAGGAAGCACTTGATTGCACTGTGTGGAGAACTCGATTTGGAAGAGGCTATGTAACCTGACAACAGAATTAATTAATTAATTAATTAATTAATTAATGACAGTCTGATGACGTAGCCGGTGTGCGCTGTCGTACACCGCAGCCGCAGGAGTTAAGGCTGACACCAACAAGTGTTTGCATTGTGTTAACTGCTCCCGGAATAAACATCCGTGCCAAGGCGTGCGTGTCAGGGGGCCGTGTGTGGGGTATTCACAACACGCTGTACGTGTCACGTGAAGGGTCGCTTGTTGTCCAACGCGACTCACCAGGACGCACAGAATGTCTGTCTGTGCAGAGCGCGGCTGCCTTGTCGCACAGAATACCTGCGTCAGCCGCGACATCACGATACCACTGCCGCACCCGGAACAGCCACGAAAGATGCCGTCCGCACACAGCGTCAGTTCTTCACTGTTAGGTGTGGACGAGGCCTTTGTGTCAACAGACAAGAGTCGTCACTACAGCGGCGGCATGTCTGTTCAAAACTGAAACTCGCAGTGAACGATGCGGACGCAGTTGCAAAGCGACAGTCTCCTGGCTGATTTGAACACAATTTACTCAGTCGTGGTGCCGGACAGTACCAGACCTCTAGTACACTCTGACACACGGTCATATCGCCAGGGCAACAGAGGAACTGGCAAACAGCGCCTTCCCAGACATGCACACACCAACGCATGGACCACGACTGACTGGGCCAGCCGTTCTTGCGGGCAGAAATTGGCACGTGAATAGCACCGACAGCGAAGAGAACTGGTCTCCTGGTAAACGAACAAAAGACAAAATACACGGTCTCTGGTCACAGCCACCAGACAGAAAGGTACCTTACTGTGGGAGATTATAGATCTGAACGTGTGGAGAACTTCCCTACCTGGGCTCGCTAATAAGTCATGAAAATGACATGGGTCAAGAAACAGAACAACGTACTGTGGTCGCCAACAAATGTGATTACGGACTGGCCAGACAACTGAAATCTCTGTTCTTATCGCGTGACAATAAAATAAAAATACATAAGACGTTACTCAGGCCAGTGTTGGTATATGGGTCGGAAACGTGGTCATTATAGATAGGGGGCATTGAAAGCCTTGGGATATTTGAAAGGAGGATTTTGAGAGCAATTTATGGTGCCACCAAAGAAGGAGACGAGTGGCGCATTCGGAACAATCAGGAGTTATAGCAGCTTCACAAGCATGAGGTTCCAGTCACGTTCATACAGTTGGGACGGCTGAGCTGAGCACGACACGTTATTACGATGGAAGAAGACAGGCCTGCGAAGAGCATCCTCGTTAGCAACCCAGGAGGCACAAGGGGAAGAGGAAGACCGAAAATTGGGTGGGAGGACGGAGTGGACGCTGATAGCAAAGCCATCGGAATACGGAACTGGAAGAGTGCTGCCTTGAACCGGGAAACCTGGGATAAGCAACTGAGGAAGGCCTTGGCTCTTGGAGGACTGGTGCGCCAATGACGACGACGATGATGATGAATAACACCGGGCTTAAGACACTGGCGTCAGTGCCACAAGGTGCTGACGTGTGCACATCAGTGGCTGCAGTTGAGGCTATATATGAGGGGGTGCAATAGCGAGTCAGCTCGTGTTCGTTATAAATCTGAGACCGTCCGCACGACGCCATCGATTGTTGCTGTCTCGCAGTGCGTCGTTTTGAAGAACAAAGATCTTGCTACGAGCCACACCCCCCCCCCCCCACGTAACCTGTTCTGCTGCTTGTCCCAACTTATATCAGAGGGCTCAGAATCGATAACAAATCCGACTGCGATCTCAGAAGCAGGACAACTACACCGCAGGTAGCACGTAACGTCAACTGCGTTGTGGCGTGCACGCCTAGTGCTCAATAAACACTATCAGGTAAGATGAGTGGGGCTTGTAGAACGCAAGTAATGCACGAGAACACCTGCATAGAGAACACCACTTCGGAGACTCATAAGAATCCTCACAGGATCGCCAGACAGGCGACCAGGGACCAACGATGTGGGATTTGCCATTTGCAGGCCCAGGCTGGCCGCAAGGGAAGGTTATCAACTGCTGAGTTTGAGTAGTGACGGGTAATCATTTAAAGCACTGCGGTAACTATATGTACCACTCGCTTTAACATTCGCAACTCTGCATTTTGTTCCTACAGATTTGACAAACGTCCTGGACAGTGCTTCAACAAACGACTATGATTCCAAAAGACACAATTTCAGGTTCCGAGGAGGGTTATTTCAGGTGGTTGTCTTTTTCGGTTCCAACAACGTGTATGTTTCAGCGTTCGGAGAAACGTACTGCCTCCATCTTCAGGGTGAATGAATTGGATGCTGAAGTGATCGAAAAAGAAAATGTCATTACAAAAAGACAAAATCCGTCCAACGACAAAATACATTCCATATATGACGTACATGTTTCGACCAATTTAGGTCATCTTCAGGTTCACAATTCTTATTTTTTAAAACACACTGATAAAATGCCACATGTAGGAACTTTTCAGAGAATATGTCCAATCACTCCCATTATTTCCACGAAAAGTATGGCGTTAGTAATAGAGGTAAGCAGCAGTTACTTCCAAGTATCAATTCAATTTATTATATCACAGTGTTTAAATTAATTTAGTCTCCATACGTTCAATACATTTATTTCTCCTTTGGTTTTCCTGTACAATCTTTTTTTTTTTTTACTTTTTATTTGTTATGATATTTCGGCCGTATTTTTCCTTTCTCGCCTAATCCTCGGCACGAAATCACCTCCCTTGTCCAGCTGTCCGCTCCAATCTCTGACGACAGCTCACCAGACCCCAGGGCTTTACGAAAACGAAAGGGCTATGTGCTTAAATACAGGAAGGTTGGGCAGAATCTCAAAGCGTTAACAGCTCTGGCGAGGTGTTGGTATACAGCGTGAGGAGGAAAACACAGTAAAGGAGGAATTTTAAGCAACGAATGTACGCTAAAAGCTAAGCTTTAGTCAGCAGCTTGATAAGAAGGTATTATTGGTGCTTTTCAAAGTCGGAGAGAAAATGGGCGATATGTCGAGTGCGAAAGTGGACTGTCGAGTCTCCAAACTGGAGACAAGGCCGCGGGCGAACATATGCAGATCAGAAACAGAGAGAAGCAGACGCCTCTGCCACGATGTGGCTGCTTTCCTTGTTTCTGTGCTATATTTTACGACTATATACAGGGTGTTCCTTTTACCGTGCCCCTTAACACGGCTGCTGTCAGAGAATATCTCGGCAAATCCAGGACGACAACGCGACAAAGCAACCATGCTCACGACACCTGTAGCTTTGACTGCTGGGATCACAGACGAATGGTCACTGATGAAATGTAGAATGGCATAATCGAATTAGGCACCCTGTAGCGTCACTTGTCTGGCGAAAGGGAACGGAGTTCCACGATCGCAATTCTTCGCACTCTCCTCTGTCACGTCCGTTAGAACCGAACATCACATCATACGATATTCGAGGTTCTCACAGCGGCGCCCCTGACGATGCAAGTCTTCTGTGATGTGACGCTGTGTGGCTGAATGACTGATGCCCGACGTTTCGAAGGACGGTAGTGCCGCCACCTTCAAGAGTCAAACGCTCCAGTTCCACTGCTTGACTCTTGTAGATGGAGGCAGCTTGTACTTCCGAAACGTCAGTATGCATTTCCCAGTCGACACAGCGTAACACTCCTGAATACTTGTACATAGAAATTATCATTCCTTATTATGATAAGGAAAAAATTCTCACTGCACAAACTGTCACTTTTTAACGTTAGGTTAATGGATTATGTTCGCGACTACGCGGTTAGTGAGCCAAACAACACGCTGTATACCCGATGGTAACCATACATACCATGCCACTTGTAACTGCATTCCACAACTTGACCACACGGTTTAGGCCGACTTACGCGTTATGTACGACCCTCACAACAGACAGCCGTTTTCTTAAAAACGTTAACTGGTTGGTCTTTGTAATACAAACGCAGCGTATTCTCTGTGACATACGAAACGAAAGTTTAAATACTGTTTCTATAAATTCCAGGCCTGAAAGCGGACACATTTTTCCCTCTATGTTACAAATACAGTAGAAGCCAGTTAAAACGACATCGGTTTTTACGACACCTCGCTTATAGCGTCAGATATTCTGTGTTTCCAATTAATTCGCCAGTTTTAACCATAACACTACACTCCTCGGTTATAACGACGCAAAGTATTGAGTCCCTTTCATGACGTTATAACCGGGCTCGACTCTACATAACACATGGCAGCTTCGGTTAGACGATCCCCCATAGGGACGTTGCTAAGGACACACCGCCTCTTGGGCCACTTGACCCCGAGCGTTAACACACTTTACCTTTCGAAACGCAAGGGGCTGCTGCACCAGCACCGCCTGCCGCCTCCAGAAAGTCGACTCTCCAACAGAACCGTTACTAAAAATCACCACGCCACACGCACGCAGTAAACTGTAACGTTTAGTACCAATCACCACGCCACAAGCACGCACTAAGCTGTAACTTTAGCTTAACCCTCAGGCCCACGATAAACTCTTCAACAAGAACAACAACCAAGATTCAAGTTTTGTGGCACGCGACGCCGTGTCGCTTTGTACATATTCACCAAATTATATAAAACATGATACCTTCAAACCTGAAACCCCATCTGCCATTCCAAATATATGTCTGTCTCCACAAACACGAGGTCAGTTTGGGTCCCATTTTCAGCCCCCCTTCTGGACACGACCTGTCCGGTATCCGTCGTGCCGTGTCCTTTAAGATCTACGCGGGCTTCGCTTTCCATCCGGTCGATAACCAAGATCTTGCCTTGTGTTAATGGGTAACTCGATTAGACAGAACTTAGCAGCGGGTAACAATCTCTATTGTTTGGAATGTGCTCGATGTAACAGCATAATTAAAACTTCCTAATACCCTCGTCCTTACAAACTGTGATTTCATATGTACACCTAGCGACATCTAGCAGAGTCGACGAGAATCTCTTAAGCTGACAAACGAGTCTTTGCACTGTACGTAGCGCGAAGCTTAATTACCGTTTTCACAGATATTCTCAGCTTGCCTTTATGCTGAGCCAGACATACCCGGTCCATACATTCGGACAATATTTCCTTAACACCTACTTTAATAATATCCTTCAACTTAAAGCGACACCTTCATACAGGACTCTTTCCCTCGGGTTTTGTGACAGTTTTTTATGTTTTCACGTACCATACATGCTACAGGCTTCACATCTTATAACACAGACATACAGGCGCTCCAATATTGCGAACACCTGTCCTACCAGCCCCTCAGACAGGTACTAAACCTGTCTTTGCGACCAACTGCCTGATCCAACCGCATCCGCTGCTCAGTGTCACTATCCGGGTGTCCCAGAATATCAGCCTGCGCCCCCCCCCCCCCCAATATGTGTACTGTGACGGGGCAATTCGTCTTACAGTAACAGGATAAAATCTTTGTAAATACGGTTACAGCAAACCCCACAGGTAACATATTTTTCACTTTCGAGAGGTCTTATTGTGAGAGAATCTAAATCTTTGGGCACTGTTAGCTTCCGAATGAGTGGAGTACACCTCCATGGGCGCTTACGTCCACGCACAGTTTCAGTAACCGGAAAATATTTACAGAGTTTTATACATCGATCTACTCGGAAAAAATAAAAAAACTGTAATTCTTTCAATATACAGTTGATAGAGGGAGTTTATAAGGGGCACACATTGCTAGCAATTTCATTTTGCGTTACGCAGGAAACCAAATAAACGTTATTAATAATACATGGAAAAGCAATAACGGTTAATACACTCAAAATAATACATCCCCGAATTTATGGAAAGACGTAGCGCCAAAGCCCGGCAAAAGTAGGTGCCATATTGAAACAACACTGACAAAGACGCATTGTGTTCGCTGACAACAAACAGGAAGCTGACATAAAGAACTAGAATAGCGGTTAGCAAACATTTGCAATACGGACACTGTGCAGATGTAACAGGCAGCACACCAGCACTGTTCATCGCGAGAACAGCGCAGCGATGCAGCTCTGACGGCAGTGAAAGGCGCGGTGTTAAAAACGCGTGTTTACTAAACACAGCCTAACACTCTGAGCCCCAAACACAGGGGGCATAAATGACACACTCTGATTTAGGTGGAGCCACGTAGCGTTTTGCGAGATTTGAAGTTCTCACAGCGACGTCTTGTGGAGCATAACACCGTGTGGATTGGTAAATGTCTTAACTTCCGGATGAGTCTACTCAGCTATTTAACCCTCACGTATGGGCAGCAAATGCCCCCGCAGAATCCGAAATTTGTAAAGCGACAAGGGTTCCTATCCTAGAAAACTTGAGCTCAGAATACAGCCCCGTTAAGAGTTCTACATACTTAGCCCGCTCGTCCTTCTGATACAAGAAGTATGAAACGGAGGACATTACAATATTGACAAATTTGACTTCAGTCAGGCGGCAGAGACTCAGGGCGAAATGTATAATTTGGTTGTCTCTGCACCACATAAATAGCACATGCAAGCAATCGTTCCCACCTCACAGAGAACACGATCCATCCCATTACAAAGGCCAACAGTTTAAAGCTATTCAGAGGCTCGGTCAATGTTTACTGACAAACACACGAAAACACACAAAAACACAAACACGCTGTGTTGGCTACACACGTCACTCTTGAATAACACCACAAGTGGCACTTACACCTGCCACAGTGCTTTCAAAGATTAACCGCGACCTGAACAAAATGTTAATAAACGTGTTTTCTTGTGCGGCGTGGCGTTCTGTAGCGTCGCAGGTGGCCTAACTACCGCGGCTGCTGAGGAAAGTCAATCGTTGCTTACCGAACTACACGGCGTCACATTCCAACAGACAAATTTCACTATGACAGCACTGTAAACCTCAGGTTTTGTATCTTCAAACGCAGAATGTGGCTGACAGGAGTTGGTACGGCACTGGGAGGACGGACAGAGTTGTTACTGAGGTGCTTCATGGCGTGTACTGCTTCGCATTTTTTTTTCAAACGGCGCAACAGCCCCCAGTGGGCCAGGGCCTCCCCATTTTCGAGGCTTCACGATCACACTCAGACACACCGCACTCGGAAGGAATCCTCTGGAGGAGTGATCAGCCCGACGCAGAGACCTCTACCTGACAACAAAAGACATTCATGCCCCCTGCGGGATTCGAACCCGCAATCCCAGAATGCGAGCGGCCGCAGACCTACGCCACTGCTTATTATAGGCCCAGTAAATTACACACCTGATGAGTGGCGGTGAATGTAGCTTGTCTGAGGGAGATGCGAAACGTACACACAGTTTTGGCTGAAGAATCTGAACGGAAGCGAGGGCTTGGGAGACCTGAGTGCAGACAGAAGGATAACATTCAGATGGATCGTATAGCAGTGGGATGTAAAACCGGCTAAGAGTGTGCGCCTGTAACGGACGCTTGTAAATATCCTAATGAAAGTGTAAGTTGTGTAAGATCGGGAAATATCATGACTAGCATGGCGACTGTCAGCTTCTCAAGACTGACGTCAAGCGCGGATAACATATTTATGATTACTGAAACAATTTTATGTAAAATTATCAGTACCGACACCAAAAATTTTGTATGGCGTATCTTATATTATCTGCCTCGCAATGTATCAATTTTGTATTTACCTAATGTATTCATCGTAACGGAATACAACGTAGCATACATAACCGTGTCTAGGAGCCACACCGTGTATACCTCCCACACACTGAACCGTGTGTACGAGCCTCACCCCGTATATCTATCATACAGACGTTTCATTCTTCCCAGAAATGTAATTAAAAAGTTCCAGACACTTTTCAGCACAAAGGGATGATAAGTCGCAGCAAACTCTGTAAGGACTCGTATTTCTTCTTTATATTTTGCACCAACGAAATGTCGCAGTATCTGTTAACATCTCTGCAAACGTGAAACCGTGCAGCAGCTCATCTGATGCTGTTCGTGATCAGTGAAGTGTCCTCAGGTCAAGGTGAGGTCATACACCAGGACAAGGGCACCGAGTTTGTACATTATGCTTCCACATTAGCTGCTGCTTTTAAATATGGCCTACAGACATAGCATACCTGCTTCAGTATACAGAAATTGCAACGCGTTCACAACGGTTAGCACTTAAAATAATTCCGAAATACAATTAAAGATTCAGTCCGTACCGCGCAGTAAACTCTCTCCGTTTCGGTTATACAAACCAGTCAGTTAATGCTGTATAGGGAAATAATCGCTGTTTGTTCTGAGATCCACACAAAACACATAAATACACTGTGTGGGCAGAACGTAGAATTGTTGAATGTTAAACTGGCGGTACGTACAGTAACCACTGGGCTTTAAAGGGCTACAGTCCGTACCGCGCAGTAAACACACCCCGTCTCGGTTATAAAAACCAGTCAGTTAATGCTGTATAGGGAAATAATCGCTGTTTGTTCTGAGATCCACACAAAACACATAAATACACTGTGTGGGCAGAACGTAGAATTTGTGAATGTTAAACCTGGCGGTACGTACAGTAACCACTGGGCTTTAAAGGGCTACAGTCCGTACCGCGCAGTAAACACACTCCGTCTCGGATATAAAAACCCGTCAGTTAATGCTGTATAGGGAAATAATCGCTGTTTGTTCTGAGATCCACAAAAAACACATAAACACACTGTGTGGGCAGAACGTAGCATTGTTGAATGTTAAACCTGGCGGTACGTACAGTAACCGCTGGGCTTTAAAGGGCTACAGTCCGTACCGCGCAGTAAACACTCCGTCTCGGTTATAAAAACCAGTCAGTTAATGCTGTATAGGGAAATAATCGCTGTTTGTTCTGAGACCCACACAAAACACATAAATACACTGTGTGGGCAGAACGTAGAATTTGTGAATGTTAAACCTGGCGGTACATACAGTAACCACTGGGCTTTAAAGGGCTACAGTCCGTACCGCGCAGTAAACACACTCCGTCTCGGTTATAAAAACCAGTCAGTTAATGCTGTATAGGGAAATAATCGCTGTTTGTTCTGAGCTCCACACAGAACACATAAATACACTGTGTGGGCAGAACGTAGAATTCTGTATTGTTAAAACGCGCCCAGTACATAAAGTAATCACTGGGCTTTATATAAAGGGTTAATTCACGGAAGCGTGACGGTGAAAGCGAGTGAATACTTGAGTACGTACGGACACGAGTTTCATGCATGAATGTTATGCAGGCCTGAGCAGTACTCGCTAACCCAACTGTTCAGGAAGGGTCTATCAACAAACGTTGGTTCATAAGCTTTGTTCAACAGCTTCAAGAGGGGGGTAAGGAAGAAACTGACAGCGGTTCATCACTTGCACCGGCTACATGTTTCGGTAAGGGTGAGCTGTTTTTAGCTCATCACACTCACCTACTGGAAGCTCAAACTGCTTGATAGAGGTCCCTTCCCTTTTTAAAGTCACTATATACAGTCGAACTCGGCTATAACGTCATCAAAGGGGCTGAATATTTTGTGTTGTTATAAACGAGTGTTGTTATAACCGAGTAGTATACTGTTACGGTTAACAGTGAGCAATTAATTGGTTTCGCTTCGTTTCGTTGTCCTTCCCTCTTCTACCTGTTCACAGTAGGTGTCGAGGTTGTTTATTTTCACTTGATCACACTCAAACACACACCACAGTCAGTATGACTCCTCTGTACGAGGGATCAGCCCGTCGCAGAGAACTCTACCTGACAACACACAAACACTGTACAAGAAAAACATCCATGCCCCCGGTGGGATTCGAACCCACGATCCCAGCAAACGCTCGGCCGCAGACCTACGCCTTAGACCGCGCGGCCACTGGAATAGGCAGCAATTAATTGGTACCACAGAATATCTGACGCTATAGGCGAGGTGTCGCGTAAACCAACGTCGTTATAACCGGGTTGGACTGTATTTGCTTCTATTACAACACAGCAGATTACTAAGAATTTAGGGTGTGAACACGTAACTTGTTGCTTTTAAACTGTCAATTTTGATTTCATTCGAATTAAACATAACACAAAAAATGTACAGTAGGGACTTCGAGTTTATACCTGATGACGCTGGCCTGATTACGATTGATGTGTTTAGGCAATACAGGGCGTACTTTTATTAATTGATAATTGCTGAGTGGAAAAAAGTCGCATTGTACCAAGTAACACAAGAAATAGGACGAAAATATACAAACTGAGCTTGCGACAGGCGTAAAGAAATTACGGACGACCATTGACTGTAAATTGCATCGTTAGGGAAAATAATTCCCGGGCCTTCAGAGCAAGTGACTTAGTGGCGGGAAGCATGCGCAGAAGGCAGCACCGACTTCGTATTTGAACACCATCTCAGCATTTGTTTGAAGGCAGGGGAACAGCGAGAAGACGCATTCGACATGGCTGGTCGGAGGACCTTCCGGATGCACGAGGACTTCCAGCCAGCAGTCTGGGCAACAGAATTTTAAAGAACGTCATTCCGTTGAGTTATTTATAACAAAAATCAAGACAAAATCCGTCCAAACACAACCACGTTTCACTTATTACACAGACAAATATGTTTCGGACAATTTAGGTCATCTTCATGTTCAAAATTCTTATTTTTCAAAACATACTGGCCGAAACATGATGCTCTGTGTAATAAATGGAACGTAGTTTTGTTTGGACGGATTTCATCTCCATTTCTGGCTAACAGAAGTTTTCCGGCTCCATACCAAGTGTGCTGCTGCGTCAAAGTTCAAAAGATAGAAGGACGGAGAGGGAGAAACAGTCAAAGCATGAACAAGTGGAGTAAGGATATGGCTGTCAGGATCCCTACATTGCTTACACAGAAGTTGGCACAGGCCTTGGAGGCACAAGCTCTTGTCCTGTGCCCCCCCCCCCCCCGGTTGAACAGAAGACCGTGAGGCAGAACCCAGCTGCCAAACAGCCGCTACAATACAGCGCAGGGCCAGGCTCTGCTACTTACCGGCAGCAGAACGTTCAAATCTTCTATGGGCAAAGATGTTTAAAGACGAAGCGTATCTGTTTTGTATAAGGACTCAGTGCGTACCGCGCTGTAAACACTCTCCACTTCGGTTATAAAAACCAGTCTCTTAATATTTTATAAGGCAAAAGTTGCTGTTTGTTCTGAGATCCGTACAAAACACATGAACGCAATGTGGGCACCACGTAGAATTTTTTAATATTAAACCTGGTGTTACGTAAAGTTACCGCTAGGCTTTGAAAGGTCAAACGAACCGCACTGTGGTCGCAGGGACATACTGAAGGGACGACGTGCGAACGGAAGGGCTCGTGACCGTTACGGTACACAGAAATCTGCAATATACAGCCCTTAACGGACACGCTGCCACGCCACGCGCAAGGCCAGACAACTTCATCTTGAACAAAACATTTGCAGTTCCCAGTGTGTTTGTTCCGTGCGAATAACACTCGTGAGGTTGTTCGGTGCCTTCAGCAGCAGCCTGCCGCGCATTGGGGATTCCACACAAACTCAAGGTAATTAAGCATTCCATATCGATCAAAATTGGGGCATAAATGCATAGAATGTTTCGGTTGGTTATACTAAGTGAACATTACTACTGCTACTGCTACTGCTGCTAGTACTGCTGCTAGTACTGCTGCTAGTACTACACTTGTTTGTACTGCAAGTCACTTAACACACTTTCATTCCCTCCAGTTTTTGTGTAGGCCTAAGCAAGTACGCAGACGGACGAAACAAGTGGACGGACAGCCCGCAGGTATCAAGACAGGTGCTACTGTGACGCCTCTGTTACCAACAGAACATTCCTGTTTGAGCTCAGACGAAGTAAACTTGTGTCCAGCCCAGGGGTGTCAAATATACGACACGCCGGTTCGTCTTGTACGGCACACGCTGTGATTTCATTACAACTGTTTCCCGGCACAGTGGAGCAGAATCGTTTGATTTAAAAATGCTGCCTTCAGGATCCTGACTGGTAACTCACAGCACACGCCAGCAGACACACTGTTCAGTAACGTTTCAAATTCAGTATTTAAAACATATTTTGATTTTGGCGTTAAAAGTGCAGAGTGCAGTGAGTATACGTTTACGTAAAATGTGGCCCGCCTTGAATTCCAAGATTTCTCACTTTGCACACACAGTGGTAGCTTCGAAACTGGTCGACTGTCGATACCTACGGACCACCTTGACAGCATCCGTGTCAGCGGCGCCTATCGATCTGCGGCTAGAGATGCTGCACTCTGAATATGTGGAAACGGAGCGGCCAACTGCAGATTATGCATATTTAAAATGGTAATAGCCACATATCGCTCGTTATTGCTAACACATATACTGTGATCACAAACTCACGTGATGTCACCGGTTGAGCTGGCGTTTTGTCCGTCTCTGTTAAAAATACGGAACAAGACGTACATTTGCTTTATTAACCTTTTAAAGCCTAGCGGTAACTTTACATAACACCAGGTTTAACAGTAAAAAATTCTACGTGGTGCCCACATTGCGTTTATGTGTTTTGTATGGATCTCAGAACAAACAGCAACTTTTGCCTTATAAAACATTAAGAGACTGATTTTTTTTTGCCGAAGTGGAGAATGTTTACAGCGCGGTACGCACTGAGTCCTTATATAAAACAGATACGCTTCGTCTTTAACCTTTTGAAGCCTAGCGGTAACTTTACATACCACCAGGTTTAACATTAAAAAATTCTACGTGGTGCCCACATTGCGTTTATGTGTTTTGTACGGATCTCAGAACAAACAGCAAATTTGCCTTATAAAACATTAAGATATTGGTTTTTATAATCGAAGTGGAGAGTGTTTACAGCGCGGTACGCACTGAGTCCTTATATAAAACAGATACGCTTCGTCTTTGAAGGGTTAATACACAGAGTACAGTCCCTGCCTCAGAACACATACCTGTGTACTCACTTTCAGTTCCACAGGCAATCGAATTATGCCGCATAACTAACCAACCGACTGACTCTATGTAAAAAGGCAAGCAATCATATAACAGCCCTGGACGATATCCTTAACAATTCAAGCTCTATAGGGAATAATCGGCGTCTGTTTGAAAACAATATGAAAAACGCGCTATGTGTACAAAAGCAAGGTTTGTGAACTTTAAAAGTCAGTTAGAACATAGTGCCCACTGTGATATAACAAGTCACGACCCACAGCAGCCCACAGTGCACGGTTTGGCTGCAGTTGGGATTACAGAGGCACAGCAATAGAAGGAATGGTTCAAGACAACGGAGTTACTGGTACAGACGCGCAGCGTCACAGTCACGGGAAGAGAAAAGGCGAAGGATCGTGTCATTTAGGGTGGGGAGAGGGCTGGGGGAGAAGAGAAATACATACACGGTTTTGGTGGGAAAACATGTAGGAAAAAGACCACTTGAAAGACCTAAGCGTTGAAGGAATAATATTATTAAAACGGAACTCTAAGAAATAGACTGCAAGGGCGTGAACTGGATTAATCTGGCTTACGATAGGGAAAACTGACCGGCTGTTCTGAGCAGGTACTGAACCATCTGGTTACAAAAATGTGGAAAATTTGACAAGCCGAACTTCTATTAGCTTCTGAGGACTGGACAGACTCTGCTGCGTGAAGTGAGGTACTTGCAGGGACTTCTTGCTGCCAGTGTGTTGCCAGGAGACGCTATTCCGCTAAGCGGTCGCAGTGCAAGGGATATGGAACGCAGCAAGGGAGTGCTGTGTACCTGTCCCCCCCCCCCCCCCCAGCATACAGAGCGCGGTGCATTACAGAAACTTCTCACTGGTACAGTCATTTCATATGGCTTCGTGTAATTAATACACTTTGAAACGCCGTAGGAAACACTTTAGGGCTGTCGACGTTTCATTGTTCTAAGTCCCCGAAGCGACGGTCAGTAAAACAGTTTTGCGACGGACGTCTGCAGCGTTAACTCGCTCTAACGAGTAAAATCTGACGGATATGTCAACGTAGCGTCCGAGACAGTCGCAACGATTTTTCGACCTCGAAGACTCACAAGCGGCGCTCTGTCTGTCTGTCTGTCTGTCCACATCATAAGTCACGTCAGCGCGTACAAACAGTTATTGTAAACACGCAGATATGAAAATTAACTTTGGAGTCCTGTGGATCTGACAGCCGGTCAAATAATGCATATAAGCCAACGCTTAAAAAAACAGCTCCGTCTCATCATCCATCAGGTGTCTAAAATACATTTAAAGTCTCAGTCCGTACCGCGCAGTAAACACACTCCGTCTCGGTTATAAAAACCAGCCAGTTAATGCTGTATAGGGAAATAATCGCTGTTTGTTCTGAGATCCACACAAAACACATAAATACACTGTGTGGGCAGAACGTGGAATTGTTTAAAGACCCAGTCCGTACCGCGCAGTAAACACACTCCGTCTCGGTTATAAAAACCAGCCAGTTAATGCTGTATAGGGAAATAATCGCTGTTTGTTCTGAGATCCACACAAAACACATAAACACACTGTGTGGGCAGAACGTAGAATTTGTGAATGTTAAACCTGGCGGTACGTACAGTAACCACTGGGCTTTAAAGGGCTACAGTCCGTACCGCGCAGTAAACGCACTCCGTCTCGGTTACAAAAACCAGCCAGTTAATGCTGTATAGGGAAATAATCGCTGTTTGTTCTGAGATCCACACAAAACACATAAACACACCGTGTGGGCAGAACATAGATATATATGTGCTTGAGAAAAGTAACATGCCTCGACAGTTACTGCCATTACTAACATTACCCTTCTTACAGTAACTGACTGCTGCCACTACTGCGGCAATTCTCGCTTATTCCTAACAGAATTAGTATGTCTGAATACCTGACGACCTATCGTTCTCGTCCTTATTTAATAAATTCTGCTAGAATTCCACCAGTACCTGAGTACTCACATCCTTGTCACTTCTCAGTGAGCACCTGAACCTCAAGGGCACTGGGCTGAGGCACCAGTGGCTCTGCTGTGTGTACTGCAGTCTGCCTAACGTCACTACCACCTGCACATTCTGCAAGTGACAGCAGCTATCATAACACTGTGGGAGTCAAATTTTGGTAACGTCACCCCGTTGTGTTTATCAAAATAATATCGGTTTACACTGTCCGAAGAACACAACATCATGAATATCTGTACATTCATTTATTTACTACTACACGTAATGATCGGCCGAAACATGTAGTAAATAAATTAATATACAAATACTCATGGTGTGGTGATGTTTGGAAAGTAAAGGGTGTGCAGGCATGTCACCCTTATGATCCCATGCTAAGTTACTTCGAGGCTGGCAGTGTTGAACCATTACAAACATTTATTTATTTACTTATTATCACGTCTTTGTATTTAACCCTTTAAAGACGAAGCGTATATGCTTTATATAAGGACTCAGTGCGTACCGCGCTGTAAACACTCTCCACTTCGGTTATAAAAACCAATCTCTTAATGTTTTATAGGGCAAAAGTTGCTGTTTGTTCTGAGATCCGTACAAAACACATAAACGCAATGTGGACACCATGTAGAATTTTTTAATGTTAAACCTGGCGGTACGTGAAGTTACCGCTAGGCTTTAAAAGGTTAACAACACCGTCAGTGCCTTCGACTACAGGCCGTCAAATAGCAGAATGCATAGTGAATAAATGATTAGGAAGGATTCGAACGGAGGACGTCGTGCCTTAATCTGATGTATTATACAGGCACTTGCAGCGACTAACTGAGGAAATGGGCGAAAAACCTCATTCATGCAAAGATTTAAACGTAGGACAATCCGAAACAGGCGTGGCGTACCCACCGGACGGCGACCTTCTGTGGCGTATGGTGTCTGCTGGCTGTGAGTCACGGGAAGCAGGAGCGGAGTCAGACCCGTTTTGTGGCGGAGCAGACTTAAACACGACACCTGAGTCCAGCACTCGGTACCTGGTCGGGAATCGCATCCGGGCTGTTGGCTGCCCTGTCACCAATCTGGTCTACGGAACCGGGCGTCGCTTTCGATCGGGTTTGTCTGGCCATCAAGCTCGACAGTTGATTGTACCAAACTGCAGGGGGGCTAAGAAGATCCCCCGGAGTCAAGAGTTGTCAAGTTTGG
>BLKM01000710.1:133904-212225 GCA_013340265.1 Coptotermes formosanus
GGGGGGGGGCGGGCGGGGGGGGGGGTGCATTGAGACAAACAGAAAAAGGGAAAATTGGAAGACAGAAAAGAAATAAATATGAAACAGACAGGAGGAGAGAACAAGGACAGGAAAAAAAGGGGAAATGAAGATAACGAAGAAATCAGAAAAGTAATAAAGAAGGAAGAGGAAGAAATTTAACACTGTGGGATATTAATGTAATTACAATAACTGGTCTTTGTTTTTCCTCTGTGTTGTTGTAACAAAGCGTAACTGCCAAAATCTCAAAAGCACCGGGGCGGAAGCCTAAAATCTATCATAATTACAAGAAACTAGAAACCTGCGAGTAAACTGCCGTTACTAAAGCAGACTGTGTAAACAAGTGTCTAACGACCTGCACAGTGCTGCTGCGAACATGGTAATAAAAAGGGTTTGCCATTATACGCGTCCACCTTCAGGACTTACGCACAAAACTGAAGAGACGGTATATAAATACACAGCGCTGTACGTTTCTGGTTAAACAAACTGTGGACCCCCACAGTTCGCCCCAGCAGCCGATGGTCACAGCACGCAGGACGTTTCATAACGCTCTTGTGTGTTCACTGTCAGGTCCGCGTTAGGCACCGCAACAGCCACACGGTCTGTAAAAGCTACAGGTCCTGGATACTTGCAACAGGCGAAGTGGCACTTGTTAGCAATAAACTTTTCCCAGTTCAATTACAGTGTTAACAGCTCAAATTACATGTGCTGTTACCTTAAGCATTGCCCCCCCCCCCCCAGATGTAATAACATGCACGAAGACACTGACGCCCAGAAATCAAGACAAAGTCCGCCCACACACAACTGCACTGCATGTGTCACACAGAACAACACTTTGTTACGCTACGCGTCTCCCTGCACACGATGAATACAGTACAGCAGAGCCAACTTAACGCGCGATACTATTGTTTATTTAACCTTCGTCTGTAATTCATTTTCTCCCCGAAATGTATTTTTAACATCCAGAATTTCAACACAGCTTTAGAGTTTTATAAGGCACATTTTAATGCACCTTGTGTTACGTAACTTGATGTACCCCGCCCCCCTCCCCTTGGTAATGGCAAAGTTGGTGCCGAAACATGTCGGGCAGAAGACGAACTGGAGATTAAAGTTAAATAAATAACAACAGTGTGCGTAAGTTGGTTCTACTCTACTGCACAGAGCAACACGTTTCGACCTATTTCAGATCATGCTCAGGTCCACAGATTTGTGTTTAGAATACACTGAGGAAGGAATATATATATATATATATATATATATACGCATAAAATGCGGCTGAAACTGTTAAAATGACAAATTTCTTGCGGTCACAATCGGGAACGATGCATGCAGATAGCGGTTCTACGCGTTACTGCAAATACACTGTACAAATCTTAACCACAAAGTTGTGAACCTGAGGATGACCTCAGATAGGTCGAAACATGCTGTTCGGTGTAACAAATAGAATTTAGTTGTGTTTTGACTGAATTAGACTTTATTTCCGTTACAAACAAGACAACGGGATAACGCCCTTTAAAACCCCGACGTCTACATGACGACCCACCCTAACATTGGCAGCTGTTTACAAACGGCACTAAAACGGCAATAACAGCACATTGCGCCGTGTGGCTCGCCATAACTGCGCCACAAACGTGGCGTCCAGTCACAGCCCTCGCGTCGTACAACAGCATTTCACCTTCCGCACTATCTGTGGCGTTCACAACCTAGTAACGTGCAATAACCACAGCAGGACAAATATTTGGCGTGTCACTGATCGAATTGGATGGCAATGCACAGGAACGACGTTTCGGGAGATACGAAAAATTACAATATTTCCGCTCGGTCAAATTGCAATGTATTCCAATTTCGTAAATGACTCCATTACATCTACGCTGTTGATGTAATGTGCCTGGCTGTGTGGACCGCCCACCTGCACGACAGCGTCAGTACAGTGGCTACAAGACGACAGACGGTAACGGATATGGAAGGAGACGGCAGTGGGCTGAACCAGGTGCTGCAGCGTTATTTCTCCGGAGGGAATAAACAAGTGTCGAAGAACACGAATCAGAGCAGTCAGTGCCCAAACTGAAGTTCGAACGAGACACGGCGTCGTGTGGTAATTGTTTACCGATGTTTCGGGACAACACATCCGTCCCATCTTCAACGATCAAGAAGTCTTCTTGGACTTCATGACCCTTGAAGACGGGACCGATACGTCCCGAAACGTCGGTAAAAAATTACCGCACGAAGCTCCGTAATATCGCAGATGGCAGATCTCATCAGCCTCGCGGCGGAAGCCTGAAATCGCACGACGCCAATACGGTGCTGGCCGCTCACGGCTGCACCAGCTTGCCTGCTGCCATCCTGCACTCTCAGCACCGACAGCGGCCTGCAAGTAGACACACGCACCCGGGCGCTGTCACAGTTCGCGTGAACTGCGCAAGGCTTGTGTTTACACTGTGCTGAACTGACGGTGTTGGGAACTCTCGGCCGCGTGCTGCAGTCATAAACACCACAAATGTAGGGTGTTTATGATTACACGGCCACACGAAAAATTGAGCTCATACAATTCATCGTAACAGTTTTATGTGCCCACAATTCCGCTCCGGAATAGCGCGTTGGAATGCTGTTTTATGTTCGTGTAAAGCATACTTTCGAACGCCCACGGGAAGCGTATCTAAAGGCAAGCCGTAAAACTCTCCTTGTGCAAGCCAAAAATGCATATAAGGGGAATGGAGGACAGCTCCTCTTACTCTTAAAATCGACTCTAGGTGGTGAACGATCAGCCTTAGGATTCGGGCCCTTTACCACGGGGAAGATCGCCCCGTACCCATTGAATAGGAGGCTGTGTGGGCTCCACAAGTTCTTCCTGCCGCGACCCGAACGCCGGATCACCCGGTCCGCGGCCCAGTCGCTATACCGACGCAGCCAGCCCGGCTGTGTGCACTTTAGTTTCCTACAATCAGACCAGACACTACGGGGGCTGCGCCAACCAGTCAAGTCGCAGTTCTCGGTGTGGCCAGGCCAGCTGTAAGTTCGACTGTGCTGCCTTCGCACCTGCAGAAGGAAAATATCGGAGAAGTCTCGTCACGACGCTGATTGTAGTATCGTTGCTAGGGTAGCTGATTGTAGTATCGTTGCTAGGGTACGAGGGAAACACAAACTATGGGCTACGGGGTTTTCTGCGTGGGGCTGTTATTATTTCCTTTGATATGTCGGCCAATAGATGGGGTTGTCACGGGACTACGGCAGCGCCTACCGGGTTTGACCCGCTCCATTCCATGTGACAGTTCTGGTGGACGAAGTGGCACTGTGACTTGTTTTTTCCCTGTACTTCGGTTTTCCCCTGTCACTATAATTCCATCAATGCTACGCACGCATCTTCATCTTACAAGTACTGTTATCAGAAGGACAAGCGGGCGAAGCCTGGGAACCTTCAAACAAAGCAATTATCTTGTAGTGTAGCGGGTAGGGTGCGAGATAGGGGGGCCCTCTTCTTGCTTTCAGGCTCCAGAGATACAAATGTACTTCCTTCTACAGGGTGTTCCGTTTAGCACGGTACTGCACGCCGCAGAGCGGATTGCATTTTTGTTGCGTAGCGAAAGATGAAGCCACCCTTCCTGCAGTGTTCCGTCCCACGTTAAATAAAACACAGCTTTTTGACAACAGTTTTACATCAGTGTACCGCGTGCACTGATTTACTGTTACAAGGGTAAGAACAACACTGTCTGCTTGTTACTCCACCACGCAGACCACAAACGCCGCCGGTTAGAGTACGTTTAAACGTCGCACTGCGTGGACGTCATCTTCATCTGCATGCTGCCCTTATCACAAGAACTAACGGTCGGAGGGTGGACACTGAAACCGGCGGGCACAGTATCAGCGCTTGCTACGTGCTGACAGGTCTGTACCCCTCGTATCAGCACAGCACACGTCACAATCCTTGCCAGTACGCCCGCCCTCATCCCACAACCTGCCCGCCGTTCCCTTCTGTTAGGCCCCACTGTACTCACACGTCGACCGGTCGGGTTTGTCGGTTTGAACGTGAGTGTTTGCCAAGCAGTTGACAGTGTCAACGTTGTTTGTAAAGAAAGCCTCTCCTTCCCTGCCTGCATTTCCAAAGAAGAGCGCAAAGTGCAGTTTCGATTTTCATGCAACTTTGTGTTCGGGAATTCGACATTTCGTGATAACGCGTTTAGTACACCTGTTTCGAAAGTTCGTGACTCATTTCGACAAATCGGAACAAGGCCATGTCGTTGGCCAGTAGGCGTCCCAAATTCTCCTGCTAGTGTGCAGATCGCTGTCAGCTCAGCCTTGCTCCGCCTTCCAATACAAAGTTTTTTGTCGTGCTTTATGCAGTGACACATTCAATCACGTAATGCAGTTTAGGCTTCAAAACGTAAGTACATTTGGTTAAAAATAAACTTGTATTATTTTCCTTGTTTTTGAGGTTCTTTGATTTTTATTGCTCGTAATTATAACTTGAGCGTTCCAAATTTAAAATAAGATCCGATGTTCGTGAGTTATATCTGACCCAATTACGCAGTGCGCTGTCACTGTACTGTACTTTGTGCCGCTCAACAGACGCAAACTACTGAGACATGGCTGCACTATGTATTTTGTGTTTCGAATCGGCATACCTCGTGCATAGCATTTGCATGGTTAATAATGCTGCATAAGCAAACGGCACTGCCAATTCTGACAGCGAGTTACGCTATTTGGCGTCACACAAATTGGTACATAGAATTGGAAAGTGCTGGGGGTCGACGCCGCGCTAAACTTCTTCAAACATAATCACGACGCACGCTGTGGTGTTTTGTTGTTACACCTTGCACACTTGTTGAGGGTATCGACAGCTAGTGCAAACTTACTTTTCCGAGCTTTGGGTGAAGTTTCGACAGCGCGTCTCTCTATGAGTGTGGTACCTACAAAACTAAACGGCGTCACACCAAAGAGAACAGCAACGTTAATATTCACCATATGACACCAAAAAATCCTTACATAGTAGGTCTTCTTGCAGAAACAGAATAAATACAGTGTCTAATACATTTAAAGCCCAGCAGTTACTGTACGTACCGTTAGGTTTAACATTCAACAATTCTACGTTCTGCCCACACAGTGTATTTATGTGTTTTGTGTGGATCTCAGAACAAACAGCGATTATTTCCCTATACAGCATTAACTGACTGGTTTTTATAACCGAGACGGAGTGTGTTTACTGCGCGGTACGGACTGTAGCCCTTTAAAGCCCAGTGGTCACTGTACGTACCGCCAGTTTAACATTCAACAATTCTACGTTCTGCCCACACAGTGTGTTTATGTGTTTTGTGTGGATCTCAGAACAAACAGCGATTATTTCCCTATACAGCATTAACTGACTGGTTTTTATAACCGATACGGAGTGTGTTTACTGCGCGGTACGAGCTGTAGCCCTTTAAAGTCCAGTGGTTACTGTACGTACCGCCAGGTTTAACATTCAACAATTCTACGTTCTGCCCACACAGTGTATTTATGTGTTTTGTGTGGATCTCAGAACAAACAGCGATTATTTCCCTATACAGCATTAACTGACTGGTTTTTATAACCGATACGGAGTGTGTTTACTGCGCGGTACGGACTGTAGCCCTTTAAAGTCCAGTGGTTACTGTACGTACCGCCAGGTTTAACATTCAACAATTCTACGTTCTGCCCACACAGTGTGTTTATGTGTTTTGTGTGGGTCTCAGAACAAACAGTGATTATTTCCCTATACAGCATTAACTGACTGGTTTTTATAACCGAGACGGAGTGTTTACTGCGCGGTACAAGTTGGGTCTTTGGCTCGAACTCAGGTTAACCTTAGCCTTGACAGACACAATGATTCAGGAATAGAAACAGGTTTTAGAGCTCTACTGTAAAGCCAATGCAACAGTAAAATAAACGTGCTGTGTTGACTGGCTGTTTCCTGCACCTTTGAGTACAGCCAACAGAATAATACCACAGAAAAACGTGACAGGTTTGGAACGGATTCCTTCGCTTAGAATAAGGTCCTGTGTCTCGCTGTTGTGAAGACGGTAACGAACATTCAGGCTGCACAAACGGCTGGCTATTGCTTCAGCATGCCACCTTCTGAGAACACACGGATATGGAGTCCCTTTCTTTCTTTCTTTCTTTCTTTCTTTCTTTCTTTCTTTCTTTCTTTCTCTGCCATCCTTTTTCCTTTCTTCTGTTTGTCAGTTAATTACCTCCAACTGCGCCTCTAAACAATTCATTACAGAAAAGTTTCCCTGTAGGAACAAATTGAATAAGCAAATATTGAGCTCTTTGTATAAAATCTATTTTTCCTACAAATTTGTTGTCTCGGTGAACAAAGGAAAATCATTTCCAAGTACCGGCATTCAGACAGTCTGTTAGACGGCAAGAAGAAAGAAGTGAGGGGTTGCTTAGAGCGAACACAGCTGTATCAAGGCAACTGATTGCACCACGCATTGGGCAGTCGAAAGGACTGCGATAGAAGGAACACGGAAACACTGTGCATAGAAATGCTGTGCAGAGAAATACTATACATGCAGACACGATGGGGTAAGGAAACACATGGCGTAGTACATGTGAACATTGCGAGCAATATGCATGTAGAGACACGTGCTAATCTGGTAGTCACAGCGCCTCAGATTCTTACACTTTACGTATATTGGAGCTATCAGCGCAATTTATTGAGTAAAGGTAAAGGTAAAGCAGTCGCATTACAGACCTGGACAGGCCCTTTGTGTTCCAGCAGGTTGAGGCTCCCAGATTTCTAGAAAATCGGCACACGAAGATGGTAAGGTTGTCAGCCATACGCACCGACCGCCTTTACCCCCAGGAAATAGTCCTGGTACTCATTTCTGCTAGAGGCTGAGTCGACCCCAGGGCCACAGTGCGGCCGGAAGGATTATGTCAATGAAGAGTTCCAATGACACCATCGGGAATCGAACCCGCGACCTTCCGGTTTGTAATCTTTTGAGTTCATTAGCCAATCCTAAAGCGTCGCAGCTCCTTACGTTGTTACTTTAGGAGCGTTCGCCAAAATGCGTACTGCGACTGTTACCTTCGTCATGTCTGTCCGTCTGTTTGCTGCATGGACCGACTACGGTGACGGATTTTGCTCAAATTTGATTTCTGGGATTTTTACCGAAAGCTGTGAACCAAATTCAGGTTTAGTTAAAATCGGGCAAAACATAAGACACTTCCCACGAAGACGCGGGTGCACTTGCGGTGGGTGATACCTCGCCGTTTACGAGACAAATAAGAAGCCACAGCAGGCCACCTGCACGCAGTACAGCTGCACGTCTGGCAGGGAATGCGTTCAGTCAACGCAACATCATTCATTCCGCGCGTTGCTTTCGTTACCATTCAGTTATACCAACACAGCAAGCACGCTTGTGTATGACTTAATTTCTGTTTTGTGCATACGTTGGTGTAAGTGAATGATCGTATTTAATGTGCATTGGTTGGTACTGACTGTGATCACGTAACAATGCGCCACACACACACACATATATATATATAAGTCATTTGTTGCGGTGTGACGTAATAATACGATGACGTAAGCTTCGTGTTGTGACGTCACTGGCCTACACAATTACCTTCCCCTAATCACATGGCTAGTATCTCTACTAACTCTATGGAATTAGAGTCCTTCCTGGAAAGCTGACAGTTCCTCAGCTAGTCAACAAATTCCCCACAGTTTACAGAGACCGTAAGTTCAATGCTGGGTTCCCAGCAGCCTGCCACCTGACTATATCCTAAGCCAGATTAATCCAGCCCAAGTCCTCCCAACCGATTCATTTAAGAACCATTTTAATGCGAGTACTAGCGAAGTCCATGGAGCAGAGTCCTTCCTGAGAAGCTGACAGTTCCTCAGCTAGTCAAAAAATTCTCTGCATTAAATGAAACGCGGAAGTTCATTAAGACGCTGCTCAATTGAACAGTACGTAGCAGTCTGGATTGGGTTCATCTGGCTCATGAGAGTCCAGCGGCGCGTCGTTGTGGACACACAAACTGAAAGACGTCACACAAAGAGCAGGGAATTTGCTGATTAGCTCAACAACTGTCAGCTTCCAGACACACGCCATGTTGTGGAATGACCGTCACGTGCTCTCACTATATTTCAACATGAATAACACAGGAGGGCTTGGAGGTAAATGTTGCTGCATTAAAGATGAAGTACCGATACTAACAGCGTCACGATGAGTCAGTTGAAGGAAACGATTTTCTGGAACAGACAGACGGTGTTCATGCTCCTGTTACGTGCCTGCACCGGCCGCACCGCACTGCCGCGACGCGCCACGCCATTACAGGTAACAACAACATGATGTTATTACATTACGCTGTGGGAACAAGTCGCACACTCCGCTGCGGCACAGCAGTTTGTAACTAACGTGTGACAAAACACAACAGTGTCGGCTGTCAACCTCCCGCATTCGCGAAGAAATTAACAGCAGATTAAATTCGCAGAATGCCTGCTGAAGTTGAGGGCGGACTCCTTTGTGTTCCCACTGGCTATCTCACGATACAGCGATTAAAATACACACAATTATAATTCTGCCCGTTGCTTTACATAAGAGCGCAACTTGGTCTCTCACACTAAGGTAAGGACATACGCTGACAGCTGCTTGTGATTTTTTATGTACGCCCCCTGGAGAAGGTAAGTTGCTTATCGAAGCATATGTAGGGGTGACAGTAAGTACTTACAAACACGACTGTGCATTTGCTGGTTTAATTTAACCCTTTAAAGACGAAGCGTATCTGTTTTATATAAGAACTCAGTGCGTACCGCGCTGTAAACACTCTCCACTTCGGTTATAAAAACCAGTCTCTTAATGTTTTATAAGGCAAAAGTTGCTGTTTGTTCTGAGATCCGTACAAAACACATAAACGCAATGTAGGCACCACGTAGAGTTTTTTAATGTTAAACCTGGTGGTATGTAAAGTTACCACTAGGCTTCAAAAGGTTAAAGACGAAGCGTATCTGTTTTACATAAGGACTCAGTGCGTACCGCGCTGTAAACATTCTCCACTTCGGTTATAAAAACCAGTCTCTTAATGTTTTATAAGGCAAAAGTTGCTGTTTGTTCTGAGATCCGTACAAAACACATAAACGCAATGTGGGCACCACGTAGAATTTTTTAATGTTAAACCTGGCGGTACGTAAAGTTACCGCTAGGCTTTAAAAGGTTAAGCACAGGCTGAAGGTGTTCCAGAACAGAGCGCGGGGGCAGCTGTTTGGGTCTAAGTGTGGAGGAACTGACAGCAGGTGGAGAAAAGCGAACAGTGAGCAGCTTAGCGACTTCTGCTGCTCACCAAATATTAGTCATGTGATCAAATTGAGGATAAAATGGGCGGGGAATGTAGCATGTAGCGGCAGAAAAGAAATACACAGAGAGTCTTGGTGACCAAACCTGAAGCACAACTTAAAAGACGTACGCGTCAAAAGGAGGGTAATGCTAACACGGACCTTAAAGGGATAGGCTGGAAGGTCGCGGTTTGGATTAATGTGGCTCAGGACAGAGACAACTGGCAGGACGCTGTGAACACGGGAATGGAACTGCTGGTGCGGCGGGAGGGAGGGAACTTCCTCACTAGCTGAGGAATTATTGGCTTGTGAAAGGCTCTGCTCCGTGTAGTTAGTTAGTTAGTTAGTTAGTTAGTTAGTTAGTTAGTTAGTGAGTTAGTTAGTTAGTTAGTTCCAGCGGTGAAGGGCCCCGCACCAGACGCTACGGACGCACCGCAGCCGTAACGCTTCTTGTGCAACTCTGTGATGAAGACGACGACGATGACCATTTTTTGTCCCTTTCCGTCTAATGGAGCACCGGCGGAATGAAACTGACAGGGGAAAACCGAAGTACTCGGGGAAAAAACCTGTCCCAGTGCCACTTCGTCCACCACAAATCCCACATGGACTGAGCTGGGATCGAACCCGGGCCTCCACGGTGGGAGGCCGGCGGCTAACCGCCTGACCCATGGTACGGCCTAATCAGTTAGTTAGTTAGCTAGCTAGCTAGCTAACTAGCTAGCTACTTAGTCGATTTCCATAAATATAGCATTAACAAATTACCGCGTGTAATAATTTGTTGACGTGTCCTGTATCCGACGGAGTGGTTTCGTTCTTTCTTTCTTTCTTTCTTTCTTTCTTTCTTTCTTTCTTTCTTTCTTTCTCTCTTTCTTAGCCCTTCCCTCTTCTACCTACTTGTTCACAGCAGGCGTCGAGGGATTTTGTGATTTCATTTGATCACACTCAGACACACACCACAGTCGGTAGCACTCTTCTGGACGAGGGATCGGCCCGTCGCAGAGACCTCTACCTGACAAAACAAACAGTCACAACAGACAGACAGACATACATGCCCCCGGTGGGATTCGAACCCACGATCCCAGCAAGCGCTCGGCCGCAGACCTATGCCTTAGACCGCGCGGCCGCTGGAACCGGCAGGAGTGGTTTCATGGACTGTAAATAAATTCGATTAAATTCAATATAGCGTCTGTGAAAGATGAATGTGTTAGGAAAACTGTCGGAATGATACTGGCAAAGGAAAGCAAAAGTTCTCGCAGAAAAACCTCCCGTATTGTCACTCTGCCCGCCACAGATCCCATATGAACTGGCCTGGGCACAAACCGAACTTCCGCGGTGACACATCGCGGGCTAACCGCCTGAACCACAGCAGCAAACGATCTGCCCCCGACATTTAAAAAATTCGGTACTTTATTGGCCCATGGTGTTAGTGTAATATTAGTGTAACTGGTATGATTACAGAACAAACGGCGCCTGCTGTCTGGTTGAACTTTGTAATCAAGATGCGGCGTGTGTTCTGTGTGAGGTGGCAGCGCGATTGTGTGCATCGTGTGGACAACGAGACTTGTTGAATGTGGTCAGTGTTGTCCAGCGGCACAAGCCCTGCCTCTGATTTAACCTGTCACCTGGTGAAGGGAACAGAACGCGCCCGGATACTTTGTGGTGTAAAGAACTGAGACAGCGGACAGTGCACAAACTTTCAGTCCCAGTTTTGCTATATGGGCCCATCGGGGTCAAGAACAGACAGGCATAGTGAAGTGCGCATTGCATTACTGTACCCAAAACGTGCTAAAGTTTTTCACCCTTACAGCCAAGTGGTTACTGTATGTACCGCCAGTTTAACATTCAACAATTCTACGTTCTGCCCACACAGTGTGTTTATGTGTTTTGTGTGGATCTCAGAACAAACAGCGATTATTTCCCTATACAGCATTAACTGGCTGGTTTTTATAACCGAGACGGAGTGTGTTTACTGCGCGGTACGGACTGTAGCCCTTTAAAGCCCAGTGGTTACTGTACGTACCGCCAGTTTAACATTCAACAATTCTACGTTCTGCCCACACAGTGTATTTATGTGTTTTGTGTGGATCTCAGAACAAACAGCGATTATTTCCCTATACAGCATTAACTGACTGGTTTGTATGTCCGAGACGGAGTGTGTTTACTGCGCGGTACGGACTGGAGTTTTACTCATAAATTAACTTACTTTAATTCTTTAAAGGGCTGAATAAATTACACAGACCTCCAAATAGATATAAAGCAGTCTTCTAGTTATAACACAAAAAATGTGTCCCAATGCAGTAAGATAACGCTCAGACACGAAAATTTTCAAGTCATAAAGTTGGCAAAATGAGTATCACGCACACAGGAATGATGGAACAATAAAAGAATGAAAAGATACAATCTTTCTTCCGAAAGAAGAGTAATTCTCCACAATCTTCATCTATGCACGTAACAAGGAGCGGAAATTTAATCCCCGCAACATTCCTTCCCCTTTAATAATGGGGCGGTAAAAACTGTAACTGTAAGGCTACAAAAATGCAGTTTAACACGAGGCAGCAGGGAAAATAAAAGCGGCGGGTAGGAGAGGTGAAGAGAGGGGAACAAACAGTCGCTGGACCCATTCCCGCCTCATGCGTTCGCGCGTCCGCCACGTTTTTGTTAATAATTTTGGGAAATTAACAAGAGGGTAGTCTGTGACGTAGAACACAACACTGCATCAAGGCGTCCTTTACTTTCAAAATTTCACAGTACTACAGAATACAGGTTAAATGAAATTTCACTTACGCCCGTAAGGAATGAACGATCTTACCTACACCGATTTTCAGGACACTCTACATACTCGACACGATTACGCACAGAAATACGTGTATTACACCGAATTTCATGCCACTAGGGCAATAAGTGTGAAAAGTAATCACAGTTTCTTAAGAGTATTACGTGGAGACCGTTCATACCGAATTTTATCCAAATCGGCCAAGAACTATGGGAAGTATGGGTACAAATCACGCCCCTACATAATGTGTGACTGTAAGTGAGCCGAATTTCGAGAAACTCATGTTTCATCGACAAATTTTTGTAAAGAATTTCTATACTGAATTTTGTGAAAATCCGCCGCTACTATGTAACGGACAGAAGGAAGGACATGGTACGGCATACAGCGGTCCTTTTTCTTCGGTAAAAAGGACCAAAACGTCGACGCTGGGATGGGCTCTAAACACATGACGTTCGTACCAAGTTTAGTTAAAATCGGTCATTTGAAACGTTGCAACGAGAGAGCACCATGATAACCACGCTAGCTTCATTTTTTCCTTTAGGAAGCAAACTGGGCTAGCAGACGATAAACAAAATGAAGTAGCACAAAAGGCCGAGGAAGCAAGCAGCAATGGGCCACGCGCCCACAGAACAAGGACAGAACGACCCAATTCAAATTTTTGGAATGACAAAATAACAACACCGCA
Organism: Coptotermes formosanus; assembly: GCA_013340265.1. Taxonomy (NCBI): domain Eukaryota; kingdom Metazoa; phylum Arthropoda; class Insecta; order Blattodea; family Rhinotermitidae; genus Coptotermes; species Coptotermes formosanus. Next base: position 146,673 of record BLKM01000710.1, read on the forward strand.
AATTGTGGCACAGTCTACCGTCCGTTCACGACGCCACAAAAGCAATTAGTAACACAGCTGTGCTGTACATGTGCAGCAGAATGCTGCTAGATAGCTGCTAAAGATTTAACTGCAATACAAGTGCTTCCACCGTGAAGATGAAGGCAGTTTGATCATCCGAAAGATTAGTAAATGATGTCGTCAACAGAATTTCAAGGTCCGATAAAAACAGCTGCAGTAAATTCAGTAACCGCCCGGCTACAGCGTTCGGAGTGTAAAGAAGGAATGGGAGGCCAGTTAGGAAGAAGAAGTTTACTCAAGCGATTATAAGAAGTTGCGCTAGTGTCTGAATCGCACACAAACTGTACAGCATTAATTTTACTTCGGTTTAACAGCCACGACTGCCGTGTGTGTTGCTAAGATTGGGTAATAAATCCCTTAATACCTTCTGGTGTTCTCTGTTAGGTCTGGAGGGGAAAATACAAAACATAGGGGCACATGTTTGTGAATACTTGAAACGTGAGTGCAGCTGCTGACTTATCTCGTACTCCATTACTTTTTAAACGGACCCTCTGAAGCCCAGTGGTTACTGTACGTACCGCCAGGTTTAACATTCACAAATTCTACGTTCTGCCCACACAGTGTGTTTATGTGTTTTGTGTGGATCTCAGAACAAACAGCGATTATTTCGCTATACAGCATTAACTGGCTGGTTTTTATAACCGCGACGGAGTGTTTACTGCGCGGTACGGACTGTAGCCCTTTAAAGCCCAGTGGTTCCTATATGTACCGCCAGTTTAACATTCAACAATTCTACGTTCTGCCCACACAGTGTGTTTATGTGTTTTGTGTGGATCTCAAAACAAACAGCGATTATTTCCCTATACACTATTAACTGATTGTTTTTTAAAACCGAGACGGAGTGTTTTTACTGCGCGGTACGGACTGAATGTTTATAAGTATTTTTCACGTTCATCGTAGCATTTAAAGTGTGCCTGTTCCGAGTGAATACACGATGAAGCTGAGAAAGGTACGCCTTTAAGGAACGGCTTGTTGCAGACTGCTGCTGTGCAGAAGTGTTGTCACCTGCATTATACAGCCTGCATAAGAGGTCACAGTAACTACAGCGCGCTGTATCCATGCACAATGACACTTCGCGATTACAGCAGTTTACAGAAGCAACAATTAAGCTGTGCGTGAATTCAGACTTCCGCCCCGGGTTAAATGAGATCTTCTGGGATGCTACGCAGCGTAGATTGGTATTTAGTTACCGACGTTTCAGAACAACCTATCGGTCCCATCTTCGAGGGTCAAGCAGTCAAAGAAAAATGCCTGACACTTGAAGACGTGAACGACCGGTTGTCCCGAAACGTCTGTAACTAACTACCATTCTACGCTGCGTAGCGCCCCACAACAGGCGAAGATCTCAGCAATTGCGCTGCCGCTTATCCCTTAGTTGTCCGGCATTTCGAAGTAAGCCGCCTTAATCATGTGCCAACGTCTTACACCAGCAAAACATGAATCAAGAAATTCGAAGGAAGAGGTGCGACCCTAGAATAAAGACACTCGGGGACAGAAAGGTCCATCTGTACACGGGGAACAACGAGATTGTCAGAGCTGCACTGTAACAGGCGCTGTCACATTTTGCGCTTCGGAAAACAATAAGGACAAGCGGTCACGACGGATCCTACTGCCGCAGGCCGCGCAGTCACAGTCAGCCGCACAGACGTCTGCCGTCAGCCCTTGTCTCGTGTGGACAAGGACGGAGTTTCCACTGCGTTCGTGAGTGACGAAAAGCATTGGCATCCTTATCAAACATTCCCTATTCGGCGAAAGAAATCTCCCACACACTGCATCAGAGACAACACGCACAGTACACAAGGTGGTGCGCGATGTCTCTCTCATCTTTCGGAATTACTGGACCCTATTTGTAGGACGTTAATAAATATCGAACACAAAGTTACATCAGCCGGCTACGTCCACGCGATTCAGACGTGTTCCACACAACAGTTTCCTCAGCCGCTAAAAGTCAACTTCAGCACATGCTTCAACAAAATCAAGTGCAAACCGGCGCATTCTAATGACGTCATATCCAGGAGTGCGGACATATCTTGGCCAGGGGGGATGCGCCTGATACATCGGCTTGAGGCTTGACTTCGTAGCGCTGCAGAAATAGCAAACTCTGGTCAACGGTCACAAAATACTGTCGAAGTGAAAAGTAACTGTGGTTTAGCCTGCAGTTCTGTATGCTTTTAAGACTTGAACTCTGACATTAAAGGAAGAACATGGGCTGAAGGTGTTCGAAAATAGGGTGCTCAGAAAAGGGGGTAACGTGAGAGAAGAATTGAGAAAACTGCACAATGAGGATCTTTATGATTTATAATCCTCACAAATTATTATTCGGGTAATCCAATCAATACGGACGAGCGGGGTGGGGTATGTGGCACGTATGGGGGAGAGGATAAATGCGTACAGGATTTTAGTGGGAAAAATCTGAGGGAAAGAGACCACTTGGAAGACCTTGACCAGATGAAATATATTACTACGGATCTTGAAGAAATATGATGGGAAGGTGCGTGCTGTTGTGCAAGCGGTAACGAACTGCCAGATTCCATAAAATGCGGGCAATTTCTTGATTAGCTGAGGAACTAGCAGCTTCCCAAGAAAGACTGTGTTCCATGGATTGAGTCAGTGGCTGCCATCGCATGAATATGAGGAGCACGTTCTTCAGAAATGTGACGCCGTGTACGTTGCTCAATACGTGACCGTTACTAGACCGCACGGTGTCACAGTTCAGAATACAATAATAATGTTGCTTTAACAGCAGGCCGGACTGAGTTACATGACGAAGAGTTTTTAATGGAGGAAGTGGTGAGCGGGACGTGTAGAACGCACGCGAGATGTGACAATGCATCAAGAATTTTCATTTGGAAAACTAAAACAGGAGACACCTGGAGACGAGGATACTGAAGCACATACACAAAGTGTGTGTGTTTGGATTGGACTCATCTGGCTCAGGGCAGGGTCCGTTGATGGGCCCATGCGATCAGAGTAATAAACCGCTGTAGAGGCAGTCACAATGTCTGCACTTCCTCAGTGGGCAACGGGCCGTGGTCCCTCATTTTGCACCAGACGGTACATATTCTTACCACTGTACACTGAACTGTCAAGTAAAGGAAATGCTGACGTGCTCAGAGTGGTTTCGCAGCTCCAAATAACCATTAATAGCGCCTGAACAAGTTTCTTTTTAGACTAAACGCATTACAAATGCGTCTGAGAAGTTGCCTATCTCATCAGGGGTTTGCAGTCGCAATTCATTTGTGTCACACTCGACAAATTGGCAGCTTAAGGCGAGTTAACTGTTGTGTTCAGGACGAAAGCGACAGGCATCCTGCCGCTCTGCGTTCCGATATAGGCCTATGTGACAGCAGTTCAGCTGTTCTAAGCATAGTGGGCACTATATTCACCACCTCCCTTAATATTCAAAAGCTTTGCATTTCGCCGTCACCGTGTACAAGCACCTTGGAATACACGGTGACTATTCGTTTAAACAGCACAAACGACATAGTGCTTATAATGGAGATGCAGCGTGTGGCTAGCAGGTTGTTAAACGTTATTTAGTCATAATTCGTGCTAAAAAGTGATGATAAAGTCATGAATCCTCAGACAGAAGCAGCAAACAGATGTGGTACATTAAGGCACACGGGTACCAACGGTACGCGTAAAACCTGTGGGTGTGTCGATGCACAGAGCTGCCAACTGTGGGTGTATCGATGCACAGAGCTGACAACTTTGGGTGTATCGACGCACAGAGCTGCCAACTGTGGGTGTATCGATGCACAGAGCTGCCAACTGTGGGTGCATCGATGCACAGAGCTGCCAACTGTGGGTGCATCGATGCACAGAGCTGCCAACTGTGGGTGTATCGATGCACAGAGTTACCAACTGTGCGTTTATCGATGCACAGTTGCCAAGTGTGGGTGTGTCGATGCACAGAGTTGCCAACTGTGGGTGTATCAATGCACAGAGCTGCCAACTGTCGGTGTACCAATGCACAGTGCTGCCAATCTGACATATGTCAGTTCTCGCTCATGAAAAGAAAGGCCTCGATATCGGAATGAGTCCAGGGAAGTTGGGACGGTCTGCTGAGGAGTGTAAGCGAAGGGCAGAAGGAGGAAGAGGGAGATAAGTACAAAGACGAAGACGAGGAAGCAACGACAATAGTTTTTACTCTGTGCCATTTGTAAATAAGTTAGGAAATGTCAGCAGAGCGCAGCATTTCTGGCTCCTTCAATCTGTTATTGTCCCTAGACGTTCAATTAGCAAATACTGTCCCGGAAGACACTTGAGTATTTAAACACATAACAAGATTTGCCGTACCTTAGCAACAGATGTGCAATCGATCATCATCGACATACCGTAAGAGGGGAGAATTACATTTGATAACACTTAAACGTCGATACCCGACGTTTAAAACTACCATGCTCAAGAGTGGATACTCAACTGTTTACTCAGCTTCAGTTCGTACCTCACAGAGAACACAGCTTCTCTCCCGTATAAAAATTAATTACGGCATAAAATCATATAAGTACGTAGGTCTTTACGCAATGTGTGTCATTGTTTGCATTTAAACAAAATGGGGATGTGTCGACAATTTTCAGTAACACTTCAAATTCGAAATTTTATAGAAGTTTGTTTTTTTCAAGTCGTGCTGACGCGGGCGGGCGGACGGACGGACAGACGGACGGAGACAGACATGGCGCAGCTGCTAGTCGCTTTCCGCAAACGAAAGGGCCGAGAAACTGGCGCTAGCGACTAGGCAGCCATAACAGGAAGAATATGTTGAGAATTGGACACTTGCTGTTCAGATATAACCTCGAGCAATCAGAAGTTAGTAAATTTGTTCGGATAAAGTTGGTAGGCATGTTCTTGTGCTTGCCACTCAGATGTCTCTGCCCCTCTCCTATCACCGCCTCAACTCCAATTGCTTTGAGGTTCCCTTTAGAGTTTCAGACATTTATCCTGCATTTCATTTTGCATTCTACAGTGGGATTCAAGCCTATGGAACGCGACCTGTTATCCTAAATTCTGGGAAAATTTTATACTGAGGGTAGAGTTGAAAAAATGCAATAGTGGTACTTTATCTCTTTAAAGTGTATAGGTCACATGCTTCTAGCATCAAAATGTAAACCTCCACGTTCTGCCCCCCCCCCCCCCCACACCCCTTTACACTTTTTTATATTTTTCATATAATTCTCAGAATTAAAAAAAAACTATTTTTCCCTAACAGCATCAAATTTTCTGATGGAAACTGTGTTCGCTTTGAAACAGAAACCGAATCTTTGTGTGTCACTTAGCACAATGCTACTCCTTAACACCAAAATTAACATATATAGATATATATAGATAAACCTCGGTCCGAACCGCGCAGTAAACACACTCCGTCTCGGCTATAAAAACCAGTCAGTTAATGCTGTATAGGGAAATAATCGCTGTTTGTTCTGAGATCCACACAAAACACATAAACACACTCTGTGGGCAGAACGTAGAATTGTTGAACGTTAAACCTGGCGGTTCGTATAGTAATTACTTGGCTTTGAAGGGTTAACATATAAAAAATTCTCAACACCTCTCCTCCGCTGCGCAACCATTTCCCGCCACTTTATCTTCTTCCATTAGCAAAGCCACCCATGTTGCCAACCCACCTTCACCGTAGGGCTCACTGGGTACAACACGGGATCTATGAGGCCTCCAATCCTTTATCAGTTCGCCAGCAATAAACGTACCCTCTCTCGCTGCCCCTACACTCTTCTGTGTCTCACAGCAATAACACAGCGCATTTAGAACTGCGCTGTGTTATTGTGTTCGGAAATGATGCAATATGGTCGTAACTGCACCGGAGATGCAACAGGTCCGCTGCTTTACAGCCGATCGATTGGCAGCCGTGCCGACAGCCGATGTACTCACAACTGCTTCCTGTTCAACGTTTCACACGCGTGTATTCATTTGTGCACGAATGGATCGCACATTGTGGCAGGCAGGCAGGCAGAGGTTTGCAATTTGTGCGGGCATCAATATGAAGCACAAAGAACGAGAAGTAGATGGCAGGATAATATCGAAGCGATTCTTACATTGAGACGCTCTGAACAGACGGACATATGGCATCGAAAGAATGAGTGATTAGTGACCAATTAGTTGGGAAGGATGTGATAATAGATAGGGTCTAATTGGGAAGGATGTGGCAGTGGGCGCAGTCTAACTGGGAAGGATATGGCAGTGGGAACCGCCCAACTGGGAAGGATATGGCAGTGGGCATCGTCTAACTGGGAAGGATATGGCAGTGGGCACCGTCTAACTGGGAAGGATATGCTAGTGGGCACAGTCTAACTGGGAAGGATATGGCAGTGGACACAGTCTAATTGGGGAGGATATGGCAGTGGGCACCGCCCAACTGGGAAGGATATGGCAGTGGACACAGTCTAATTGGGGAGGATATGGCAGTGGGCACCGCCCAACTAGGAAGGATATGGCAGTAGGCACGGTATAACTAGGAAAGACATGGCAGTGGGCACCGACTAAGTTAAAGCACTGCCCCGGCACTTCTCTGGCCATATGAAGAACCCCACGAAATTCCACACCATTGCGAGAGTGCAGACTCAGGACCTCCCGGAAACAAAGTATGGATGCTTGCCATGCGTCCTGAAAAGAAGGATTGCAGTGCAAGGGGTACTGGACCCTACGTGATTCTGTATGTAAGTGTCCGTGTGTGGCGGATTTATTGAACATTTGTACGCGGTGACTGCCGTCACTGGTTAAAGTTTTGTGTTAATAACATCACGTAATTTCCCTTATTCCAATTTTACTCCCGAGTTTTCGTTTCACAATGTTCTCTTCGTAACTTCTTGTCAAGAACCCTTAGAACAATTTAGGTCTTCAAAACGAGACGCCGAGTTTCCCACACAGATGGGTGTGGAGACAGGCTGCACGGACAGATCAAGGAACAAATGTTACATCTGCGGGTAACATTATTTTCAATTTAAGCAAATGATTGTGAAATACGGAACATAATTACGGTAGTGATATCTGAATGTTACACGTTAAAATGTGTGTTTTGATTTCCTCTACAACTTTGTCTGAAAAATTTCTCATTCTAAGAAGATTTCAGCGAGATATTACCATAAATGTACACAGGTCTTCATGTCAAGTACCCACTGTTCTTGTCATGCTTTAATGAAACTTTAATCTTCTCGACAATTTCAAAAAATACTCAAATATCCAATTTCATGAAAATCCGTCCAGTGGGAGCCGACTGATTCTGTGCGGGCGGACGGACAGACGGAGCTAACGGTCGCTTTTCGCAATTCTGCGAATGCGCTTAAAAACCGGACATTTACTGCTGTATAGGGACACAATTGCTGTTTGTTCTGAGATCCACACAAAACACATAAATACACTGTGTGGGCAGAACGCAGAATTGGATAACGTTAAATCTGGCGGTACGTATAGTAACCACTGGGCTTTAAAGGGCTACAGTCCGTACCGCGCAGTAAACACACTCCGTCTCGGTTATAAAAACCAGCCAGTTAATGCTGTATAGGGAAATAATCGCTGTTTGTTCTGAGATCCACACAAAACATATAACACACTGTGTGGGCAGAACGTAGAATTTGTGAATGTTAAACCTGGCGGTACATATAGTAACCACTGGGCTTTAAAGGGCTACAGTCCGTACCGCGCAGTAAACACACTCCGTCTCGGCTATAAAAACCAGCCAGTTAATGCTGTATAGGGAGATAATCGCTGTTTGTTCTGAGATCCACACAAAACACATAAATACACTGTGTGGGCAGAACGCAGAATTGGATAACGTTAAATCTGGCGGTACGTACAGTAACCACTGGGCTTTAAAGGGCTACAGTCCGTACCGCGCAGTAAACACACTCCGTCTCGGTTATAAAAACCAGCCAGTTAATGCTGTATAGGGAAATAATCGCTGTTTGTTCTGAGATCCACACAAAACATATAACACACTGTGTGGGCAGAACGTAGAATTTGTGAATGTTAAACCTGGCGGTACATATAGTAACCACTGGGCTTTAAAGGGCTACAGTCCGTACCGCGCAGTAAACACACTCCGTCTCGGTTATAAAAACCAGTCAGTCAATGCTCTATAGGGAAATAATCGCTGTTTGTTTTGAGATCCACATAAAACACATAAATACACAGTGTTGGCAGAAGGTAGAATTGTTGAATGTCCATGCCTCCCCATCCCACGTCTTAAAGAACCATTTTAATAGTATTATTCCATCTACACCTAGGTCTTCTAAGTGGTCTCTTTCCATCAGGTCTCCCTGTCAAAACCCTGTACGCACCTCTCCTGTCCCCCCATACGTGCTACATGCCCCGCCCATCTCATTCTTCCTGACTTGATCACCCGAATAATATTTGGTGAGGAGTGCAGAGCATAAAGCTCCTCCCTGTGTGGTCTTCTCCATTCCTCTTAACAGTTTAACTAAAATACTCGGAGAAAGCTGGCCCTTTGCAACTTTGTCCACCAAAAATCCCATATGGACTGGCCCGGGATCGAACCAGGACCTGTCCCGTAAGAAGTGCCTCAAAATATGTGCAAGTTCGGAAGTTAGAACACAGAGAAGACGCAACGAGTGTGTTACGAGTTGAATTCGTTCGGTGCTGTTCAGGAGAAACATCGTACTTTAGTCACGAAGGCAACTGAAACTGAGAAGTGCTCACTCTGAGCAAAACGCCGACTTTCCTAACCTAACCTTGTGAATTGCCATCACATACAGTTGTACGTTCTGCCCACACAGTGTGTTTATGTGTTTTGTGTTGGTCTCAGAACAAACAGCGATTATTTCCCTATACAGCATTAACTGACTGGTTTTTATAACGGAGACGGAGTGTGTTTACTGCGCGGTACGGACTGTAGCCCTTTAAAGCCCAGTGTTCCCTTTATGCACCGCCAGGTTTAACATTCACAAATTCTACGTTCTGCCCACACAGTGTGTTTATGTGTTTTGTGTGGATCTCAGAACAAACAGCGATTATTTCCCTATACAGCATTAACTGACTGGTTTTTATAACGGAGACGGAGTGTGTTTACTGCGCGGTACGGACTGTAGCCCTTTAAAGCCCAGTGTTCCCTTTATGTACCGCCAGGTTTAACATTCAACAATTCTACGTTCTGCCCACACAGTGTATTTATGTGCTTTGTGTGGATCTCAGAACAAACAGCGATTATTTCCCTATACAGCATTAACTGACTGGTTTTTATAACCGAGACGGAGTGTGTTTACTGCGCGGTACGGACTGTAGCCCTTTAAAGCCCAGTGTTCCCTTTATGTACCGCCAGGTTTAACATTCAACAATTCTACGTTCTGCCCACACAGTGTATTAATGTGTTTTGTGTGGATCTCAGAACAAACAGCGATTATTTTCCTATACAGCATTAACTGACTGGTTTTTTATAACCGAGACGGAGTGTGTTTACTGCGCGGTACGGACTGTAGCCCTTTAAAGCCCAGTGTTCCCTTTATGTACCGCCAGGTTTAACATTCAACAATTCTACGTTCTGCCCACACAGTGTATTTATGTGCTTTGTGTGGATCTCAGAACAAACAGCGATTATTTCCCTATACAGCATTAACTGACTGGTTTTTATAACCAAGACGGAGTGTGTTTACTGCGCGGTACGGACTGTAGCCCTTTAAAGCCCAGTGTTCCCTTTATGTACCGCCAGGTTTAACATTCAACAATTCTACGTTCTGCCCACACAGTGTATTTATGAGTTTTGTGTGGATCTCAGAACAAACAGCGATTATTTCCCTATACAGCATTAACTGACTGGTTTTTATAACCGAGACGGAGTGTGTTTACTGCGCGGTACGGACTGTAGCCCTTTAAAGCCCAGTGTTCCCTTTATGTACCGCCAGGTTTAACATTCACAAATTCTACGTTCTGCCCACACAGTGTGTTTATGTGTTTTGTGTGGATCTCAGAACAAACAGCGGTTATTTCCCTATACAGCATTAAATGACTGGTTTTTATAACCGAGACGGAGTGTGTTTACTGCGCGGTACGGACTGTAGCCCTTTAAAGCCCAGTGTTCCCTTTATGTACCGCCAGGTTTAACATTCACAAATTCTACGTTCTGCCCACACAGTGTATTTATGTGTTTTGTGTGGATCTCAGAACAAACAGCGATTATTTCCCTATACAGCACTAAGTTTTTACAACCGAGACGGAGTGTTTACTGCGCGGTACGGACTGAATATTAATATATAGTTAGGCTAATGTAAGTGTTCAGACGGCTGAAGGCCGCGGCACAGAGCAGCTAGCAGCACGCGACCAGCTGGTGATGCAGTTACCCCATCTTACACGGAACTGGAAGGTCGACTGCCACAGCAGACTGGAGATCTTCACTGCGCTAAATATGAATAATACTGTCTCTGAAATGTGACGCGGTGTATTCTGGTAAAAATTTACCCAAACTGTGGAAGAACCTACTGCATGTATTTGCTATCCTGAAGCAGAGTGTGGTATCTTCCGCTGAACTTTTGAAAAATTCCTTCCTCAGTGTCACACGCCACTTTAATTACCGTACGCACAACAGCCCGCATCTAGTTCATATCCTGAGCCAGATGAATTCAATCGAAGACTCGCAGCCTATCTATGAACGTCGCCTTAGGGCTAGTGTAGGTTACGAACTAGGGCAATAGATGGCAGCAAAAAAGGACACCGGACGGTACTAGGTGCACCGCCACGTGTAGGCGTGCACTGTAGGCTGACGACAGGGGCGAGTGGCTATACGCATGCGCACAACACTCTTCCTTTCCCAAGGTATACTTCTTCTGCTTCCTTTCCCCGACATTGCAGGTAATTAGCTGATGTTTTCGGGAAGTAGCGCCCCCGCGATATTCCTCCCGTTCCGCGTATACAGATCTGATAACCCCGCGCGTCGTCCCTGTAACATACTTGAGTCGGTATTGCAATGTTGACCTTTGCCAAAAGTTCCTTTAGAAAGCAGCATTGGTCAGTTTATGCTTTATGCTGCACAATTACACATGCACCCTCCAGCAAGAACTACACGCAGCAGACGCTTTGTTCAGAAGGTAGTCAATAAACCCCCCGCGTTTTATGGAACCCGAAATTTCATTACCACATTTACGACAGCCCGCCATTTCCATATCCTGAGCCAGATTAATCTAATCCACGATTTCTCATCTTGCTTGTTTGAGGTCCAGTTTAATATTATCCTCCCATTAATGTTTATGTTTTTAAGTGTTCTTTCTTCTTCAAGCTTCCCCACAAAAGCGCTGAATGTATTCCTTTTCTCCCCATACGTGCCACATGTCCTGCCCATCTCATCATCCTTGACTCACCCTAATAATATTCGACAAAGAAGCTTCTCATCGTGCAGTTTTCTCCAGTCCCCTGCCACTTTCCCCCTTTCAAGCACAACTATTTCCTCAGCACCCTGTTCTCGAACACCCTCACCCTGTGTCCGTGCCTGAGTGTGAGAGACCAAGTTTCACACCCACATAAGACGGTAAAATTATGGTTCTCATCTATTATATTCTTTCAGTATTTAGATAGAAATGGGGAGACAAACGATTCTGAACTGAACGGTAGCGATCATTCTGTGGATTTATTCTGCTCTTAACGTGTTCCTGCAAGCAATGTTTATCCCTTAACGTCATTCAAAGTACTTTCGGACCCGGTTATAACAATAGCGGTTTATACAACACCTCGTGTACAGCGACAGATATTCTGTAGTACCACTAAATTCCTCACTACCACAACCATAACGTTACACCCCTCAGTTATAACAACACACGTTTATAACGACATAAAATATTCAGCCCCCTTCATGACGTTATAACCGAGTTCGACTGTATTTGAAATTTGCCACATTTTCAAAGAATTTATTAGCTGCCTGCGTACTGTCACTGTGCCCTGAATCTGTCCACAGACATGAAAATGTACTGAAGTTTTTCCACCATTTACTGCTAGATCAACCTCGGTAATGGCGAAAAATAAAGCCTGCCTCTTCTTATGCATACGAACCTTTATGTTATTTAACCAGCACATTAACCTTTTAAAGCCTAGCGGTAACTTTAGGTACCACCTGGTTTAACATTAAAAAATTCCACGTGGTGCCCACATTGCGTTTATGTGTCTTGTACGGATCTCAGAACAAACAGCAACTTTTGCCTTATAAAACATTAAGAGACCGGTTTTTATAACTGAAGTGGAGAGTGTTTACAGCGCGGTACGCACTGAGTCCTTATATAAAACAGATACGCTTCGTCTTTAAAGGGTTAATATCGCCAGCACAGTCAGGCGCCCGACTTGCCACATTCAGCCCCACCCCTCGCGATATGCTCGGACCATCCTCACGGCATATTCTGAAGCAGAGTTACAAAACATGGCGAAAAAGCGTCTCCTTGTTTCAGGGCGACACAAGCAGGACAGGATGACAGGGACGTTCGCGTGCCCAGGTTTTGCTGTTCGCTTAACATTACCACTTTGTGCACAGCCTGACAGATACCAAACTCACCAAGCATAGTGCATAAGTTCTAAAAGGTTTTGACGACGGTGTATAATGTCGTGTGGTGACGGGTTTATGGACTGTATCCATCGTCCGAACAGTAAAATATTAAAAATATTAAAAATTAAAATCACGTTTCGGAGCCAGCTTCCGAAATGTTGTGATTTTAATTTTTTAATATTTTACTCTTCGGACGATGGATAAAGTCCATAAACCCATCACCACAGAAGAATATCACACAAAATCTCCCTCCTAACTGAGCCGTAAGCTGTGTTGCAGTCTGTAAGAGGCTAACACACTGCTCCATTGTATTCCCCCCGCTTCTGCAAACGCGATCAATACACAATCAATAACTGATCAACGTATTAGCATTACTTCATCAGTTTTATCAGATTTCACGTTCACAAAGCGCAGAACTTTCCTCTACGTATGGAGTGAATCTTGATATAAGAACGCTGAGACCTGCCAATAACACTTGAAGCCGCCAAAGCTGAACCCAGTACTGAGTTTACTAACCACTGGCAACTTCGACACGTTTCGGCCTTTAGTGGGCACCTCAACAGACAGTACATTTTGCATTCACAGTTGCAGACTGCCACAAAATTTTTATTCTCTTATTCATTCAGTCTTCTTTTTCCAGGTCATGAGTGGTTATTGGGCGTGCTTACGAACTACACAAAGAACGCCTTATGCGGACACGATGTCCGTCAATGTCTGTCCTATTACCAGCGACTGAACGGCTTGTCGGAATTTCACGAAATTCAATATACAATACATTTACAAAAAGCTGTCCAAGCAGCTTAAATTTCATGAAAAAACGACGCAATGAGAGTGACACAGTATTTAAAGACACCACTTAATTCACACCGCTAATTTCCATATTTCTTGAACGATTTGGGTGAAATTTGGTACAGACATTCCCCACATAATGCTCTTGGGTTATGCTGAGTTGCGTATAAATAGGGCCAACAGCAGCCATACTCTATTTCGGGGCGCAATTCACACTTTGCCCTACTTCCTACACGTTCCGTCCGTTTTGCATAAAACCCGGTACAAGAGATGCTCACAGAATTTTAAAGCGATATTTCGGAGCTGCGTACAGTTCAGCGTCTGGGCAGGCCATGTTTCTGTAATGTGCGCAAATGAAATTAAATTCAACAAGTACCGCGAGACCGCAGGGCATCTTGAAACTGACGAAGGCCAGCACAAACTGCACGCACCCGGAGAAGCAGCGCACCGTCCGTCCATTTGTCACGCTTACCAAATAATGCATCCCGCACCGCAGTACAGCTATATTAACCATCACAGTATAAGAATGGGCAATTAATATAAACAGAGTCGAACCCGGTTATAACAACATCGGTTTATACACCTCGCTTATACCGTCAGATATTCGGTGGTACCAATTACTTCGTCATTTTTAAACATAACCTTACACCCTCGGTTGTAACGACACTTGTTTAAAACGACACCAAATATTCAGTCCCTTCATGACGTTATAACCGAGCTGGACTGTATACTAAAGTCTCTGCTAGTCGATCTGTCAACTGTCGGTTACTGTGTTGTGCTTGCATGTATTTATTTATTTATTTATTTAATTTATTTACTTCTTAGTTGTCCATCTCGCTGTATAGAAGATTCCTAGGAGTAACACTAAGCTTGTTCTCGTACTGGATTGGCAGACTGTTTAGAAAGCACCCAAATCCCAGTTACTGGTATTTATACTGCAACGGTGCAGTTTCAGCTCACACCCTGTCAGTGCTACGTAAGTTAGATGGTGCAGCTTGACGTTTGTCCAAATGATACTCAAAATACCAGTTCGTGCCACATAGACAACACGTACGGTCTAGAACAAGACACAGTCGACAAGTGCAGTGGAGCCTGCAGTATGAGGGTCACAGGGAGCGAAGAAACGGTATGGCAAGTGGTGCGTACAGCGGCCACTGTGCGCGAGAGCTTTAAGGTCTGAATCAGCGGCACGACGTTCGCGGAGACGTAAGATTTGTGCCTAGCAGCCTGACGGACGTTTCGGGAAGCTCAGGCCGTCTGACATGTGTGTAAATATCAAGGGCTGCGTTATCAACTCTGATAAAAAATTTCTTTCGCAACTTCGAACATGCCACTTGATGCGGCACACAAGGCCCAGTGTTATTCACACGGTGTTCATACCGCGCGTCTTATTGGATTGGATTATTAAGCAGAACGCACCAACAGTAACGCACACATTTAATATATAATGAAAATGATCCGCTGACGATTTTTCATTATATATTGCACGTCTGCATTTTTGTTGATACTTTGTGGTTAATAAACCCACAGTGTTATGTTTCAGTCATTTAGTGTTTATTCAGTTGCTTGTTTACTGCACAGTCCGACACGAACAATGTCATATATAGAGTGTTTTATATATACATACATATACACATATATTTATATAACCTCCGACTACGTTTATTCAAACGTCCTTGAAGGTCACCTAAATAATATTAAAATTTTAGATCCCATCATACAAAAAACACACCACATCTTCATTACAAAGACAAACTGGATAATGCTGTTTAGGCAAGCAATTCTCTGTTGCTGTGATAAGCACACGAAACACAAAAATGTGATCTGCAGGCAACATTCAAAGTTTCTGAATGCTAACGCACACTGTGTGCGTGCGTGCGTGCGTGTACCTACTAACAGTTATGACACAAATATTTTTCAACATGTCACTATATTCTTAAGCCAGATATCTTATTAAATTAATAGCGCTCTTTGTAAATAATTTCTTACTGCGAGCTTAAACAGTTTTACAGTTTCGTCACTGATTTCCGAGGTACGTTTGACTCGGAACGCTGTACACGGTTAGCAGCGTTACGCATCAACAGGTTGTGTATATGCATTACACTCTTTGTGCTGCTTCACGCTCGTAACCGCAACAAATTCACAACGGTACCAGCCAAGTACAACAGCATTACACATCAGTATTGTTTACACCCCTCACATAACTAACGAGTACAGCCTGACGTCACAGTGACGCGGTAAATACATGTTTAAAGTGGGCAGATTAGCTCTAAATATGCCAATTGTCGCCTTACCTGCACTGCAGCCCGCACGAACCGCTCGCTGGCCGGTCGGAGCACAACTGAGGACCGCCGACGTCTGCGCGGACTGCCCTTAGAACGGGTGGGTGGAGCAGGCGGGTGTGGCGAGCCCGGGGTTCGCAACCTGCCTGCTCCACGCACGGCGTCTTACAGCTGACATAAAGACGTCTGCGTCTGCGTCTGCGGCTTCCACGACGGTGTATTGTTAAACGTTCGCCCTGAACGGAGAGGCAACGTGTCAGTAACTGCGTGCCAAACAACACGGCGTCACAACAAACAACACAACAACATTTAACATGTTCAAGCAACAACCTGAGGTGTCTATCATCATGTGAACAACCCAGTTTAAACAACAGACAGCTACGGAATTTCAGACTGGACCATTTTTATGCATAATGAATTCACAAAATTGGCCCAAAATATCTTCCTGTTCGCACGTTAAAAACTCTTCAAATCGCAGTCCTGAAAGACTCTGAGTCCCCACACTGTAATCCCGTAAACATTTAAATGAGTCAGATCAGTCAGTCAGTGAGCCAGCTCAGTCAGCCCAGTCAGTCAGCCAGTCAGTCACCCGAGTAAACCAGTCAGTCAGCCAAGTCAGCAAGTCCGTCACCCCGACCAGTCAGTCAGTCAGTCAGTCAGTCGGGCCTGGTATCAAGACCCTCTTAGGGCTTCAGACTAAATATCTGTTTAGGTTTGAAATTCGCATTCTTATAAACCTGGGGTGCAGCTCTGGCCGAAGAGAATGACTGTCCTTTGTCAGAAGTCACCATCTGTGTTAACTATATACATTTATACACTATTTTAGACAGGTGTTGTGTGTGTACTTATTTAGTGCTCTAACACTTTCAGCAAACTTGGCCACCGCCAACCCAAGCCTTGCTCAGCAGAGCAAATTCTGCTGTACTTCAACTTAGTCAACTGAACTGTCATGACCTTGACCGCCGTCAAGTTTCTCTTACATGTTCTTTATACACTAAGTTTAACCTGAATTAAGACACAAAGACCCAGTCCGTACCGCACAGTAAACACACTCCGTCTCGGTTATAAAAACGGATCAGTTAATGCTGTATAGGGAAATAATCGCTGTTTGTTCTGAGATCCACACAAAACACATAAACACACTGTGTGGGCAGAACGTAGCATTTGTGAATCTTAAACTGGCGGTACGTACAGTAACCACTGGGCTTTAAAGGGCTACAGTCCGTACCGCGCAGTAAACACACTCCGCCTCGATTATAAAAACCAGTCAGTTAATGCTGTATAGGGAAATAATCGCTGTTTATTCTGAGATCCACACAAAACACATAAATACACTGTGTGGGCAGATCGTAGAATTGGTTAATGTTAAACTGGCGGTACATACAGTAACCACTGGGCTTTAAAGGGCTACAGTCCGTACCGCGCAGTAAACACACTCCGCCTCGATTATAAAAACCAGTCAGTTAATGCTGTATAGGGAAATAATTGCTGTTTGTTCTGAGATCCACACAAAACACAAACACACTGTGTGAGCAGAACGTAGAATTGTTGAATGTTAAACCTGGCGGTACATATAGTAACCACTGGGCTTTAAAGGGTTACAGTCCGTACCGCGCAGTAAACACACTCCGTCTCGGTTATAAAAACCAGCCAGTTAATGCTGTATAGGGAAATAATTGCTGTTTGTTCTGAGATCCACACAAAACACATAAACACACTGTGTGGGCAGAACGTAGGATTTTGTAACGATAAACCTGGTGGTACATACAGAATACACGTCAGAATTGTAATACTAGCTTGACGGTATTCGGCACTGCTTCGCCTACCTGTTTTACATTACAGCTACGTGTTGTGTGTGCACATGCGTAATTGTGGGCTAAACAACAGCCCCAACATACCCACAGGATACAATACGGTTAAATTAACACGGGATATAAAAAAAAACTACAAGTCAGAAAAAGGCAGTTTTCTAAAGTGATGCATACTCGCAGCTAAAACACACAGAAACCCAACAAAAAGCCCCTAAGCAATGGACGCGCACACCGAGAACTGAACTCTGCACACCCCATCAGAACAGAGCAGCGCCGCCAGAACAGACCGCCCTCTTTAAGACTGTGGCGCGCCCAACTGCACTGCACTCTCACTTTATTACGGAATGCGTCTTTCCTCTCGGCTTTCAAGTACGAACTGAAATCTCATTACACTAACTTCATTTCCAGCGGAAAAGCGACTTAGTAACAAAGACAATTATTTTTAAGCGGGTATCCACGTTTAAGGCGCTTCACACCTTCAACACGATAAAAACTGCACTACACGGAAACTGGGGTTCGACTCCAGACTGCAGCCGAGATTTGTCTCTTCACTCCTGTGTCCCGACAGGTTACGACATCTCCCCCCCCCCCAAGCCTGTAGCCCATGAAGAGGGAACTTTTTGGAGGAGTACAGCGGCCGGAGCGGGAAGCTAAACAACTCAAATGCATACAGGACTTCAGTGGCACTGCACTAACGTTTCAAAAGCTAAGATTAACCTGAATTGTATTTAAAAATTCAGTCCGTACCGCGCAGTAAACACACTCCGTCTCGGTTATAAAAACAAGTCAGTTAATGCTGTATAGGGAAATAATCGCTGTTTGTTCTGAGATCCACACAAAGCACATAAACACGCTGTGTGGGCAGAACGTAGCTCTAATGGGCTAGGTAAGAGACATCTTAACCTTAGAAGCAGACTGTGCTGCCTGGCTGCGACAGCGATCTCAGATTCAAATAAGAGACGTGAGATGGGTGCGGTGTGAGATGCGTATTCTTGGGACTGCCTGAGTACTGGAATTAAGGGTTCAAATTTTGTCGTCGTGGTCGTCATCATCAGTGGCACTACAGCTGTAAAAGGGCTTTGACCTCGTCAAATTGGGCTCTATTGAAATGTGTGTCGGCTTTTTCCATATTACACCGTCGTGAACAGAACGACGCCTGTCCCACCCTTAGCCAAGGAGCGCTATCAAGTATCCATAACTTTTTATTGTTCCACAGAAATTTTAAACCGAACAAGTTAGTAAATATCCACACAGCACAAAAGTTTCGGTGTGTACTGTTATTTTCGGTAGATTTTAGATTTCGTGACAATTTCCAGCACGTTCTAGAATAGTGGTGAATGCGCCCGTACCCGGTACGTGCCTTCCCACGTGTTACACACCATACAATACAAGTTCTCTGCGTATCTTACTGAGACAGTTACAATCGATTATACGCCTAGTCGATAGCCCCGAAAGCGGTGACATCGATCACGCTCGGTTGTTTCGATCTTTAACTGTTTAAGAATGCGATTTATTTAGTGCTACAATCGGACCAACAAGTCGTTTGACAAGCGTGTTGTTGGCAACCAGTTTCGACCCATAAGAGACCCATCATCAGGCCGTAACAAAAAGTGTAAGCCGGAAACCCGTACGTTGCCTGATGGCCATTTTATGGGCCGAAACTGGTTGCCGATAAAACGTGTGTCAAACGGCTTGTTGGTCAGATTGTCGAATTAAATAGACTGCACTTATATCAACACGCGAACGGGATGTCTTGCATTTAAACAATCGAAATTTTTCTTTGGCCTCAGTTATTTACTCACACAGAACACTAACTAACTAACTAACTAACTAACTAACTAACTACATGGAGCACAGACCTTATTCAGAAGCTAACAGTTTCTCAGCCAGTTAAGAAATTCCCTGCATTTTATGGAACCCGGAAGTTCATTATCGCATTCACAAGAGACCGCCACCTGGCCCTATCCTGAGCCAGCTCAATCCAGTCCAGGCCACTATCCCACTTCTTGAAGATCCATTTTAATATTACCCTCCCATCCGCGCCTGGGTCTCCCAAGTGGTCGCCTTCCTTCACGTCTCCCCACCAAAATCCTGTATGCACCTCTCTTTTCCCCCATACGTGCTTCATGCCCCGCCCATCTCATTCTTCTCGATGTGATTACCCGAATAATATTTGGTGATAAGTACAGGTCATTAAGTTCCTCGTTATGTAGTCTTCTCCACTCCCCACCTGTCTATGAATTTTAGTAAAAAATCCAAATATAAAATTTCACAGAAGCCTGCACTGTGACAGTCTGTCTGTTTCAAGCGGACAGACAGAGGGACAGACGGACTGACAGATACAAAAAGCTTGACGGTTGCTTTTCGCAGCAGCTTCGCGAAGGCGCCCAACAACTGGACAACAAACTGACAGTCGAGTGTCCGTGTGGTGGAAGTCACGCTGCTGTGCAGTGACCAGGCTACGGGTAGTCGTGGGTCGACTCCCAGCGGGCACAGGACATTCCTGTCTTCCCCAAAACGTCCACACGGGCTCTGACATCCGCCCAGACACCTACTTAATGCGTACCAGAGGGTCTCCATCCGGGGCCACAGCGGCCTGAGCGTGAAGCTGGCCACTCACCTGCATCTAGTGCCTAGGTAAATAATCAGCAGCGCCACAACCCCAGTCTCCCATATACCTTTAAGGCGTGTCCCATACAAACTATATAGGCCTGCACACTACATTTATAAGTTTCGCTTAATTCTTACAATGCACAGCGATTTTATTATTAGCAACATCACCTATTTGGCCTTTGTAATGGAGATGCAATGTGTCTTCTTAGGAATTAAATATCCCTACACATAAAATCGCATATGATCCAAACTCTTTGTGAGTCACGTGCTGGTTGTCATCGTTACTGCTGTTCCTGCGATCTGTGTTAACCTTTTAAAGCCTAGCGGTAACTTTACGTACGACCAGGTTTAACATTAAAAAATTCTACGTGGTGCCCCCATTGCGTTTATGTGTTTTGTACGGATCTCAGAACAAACAGCGACTTTTGCCTTATAAAACATTAAGAGACTGGTTTTTATAACCGAAGTGGAGAGTGTTTACAGCGCGGTACGCAGTGAGTCCTTATATAAAACAGATACGCTTCGTCTTTAAACGGTTAAGCACGCGCTGAAGCCGAAGAAATAGTTGAGCATCGCTCATACAATAATACAATATCGCACTGCTACAGACGGGATTAACACTTGGTTTGCGCTAAGTGCAAAGAAATTACACAAAAAAAGCGGTTGGGGTAGCGCGTGAATATTGCGACGGCTTACCAGGCTGTTCTGACGTACGTGCTAAGAAATACAAAAAAACACTGAAAATCAGGCAAGGTGCCACTGGTTACCGGGCGTGACTCACTCAGGATGAAGAAAGGCAGAGACACGAGAACGAGGTAAAGAAGTCACGAATGATCACAAAGCTGTGGCCAGCATAAGAGAAATCTTCTTTTGCTTCGCGTAAAAACTGAAAGGCGCCGAACCCAGTGGCCCCGCGGTCTAAGGTGTAGGTCTGCGGCCGAGCGCTTGCTGGGATCGTGGGTTCGAATCCCACCGGGGGCATGGATGTCTGTCTCCTGTGAGTGTTTGTGTTGTCAGATAGAGGTCTCTGCGACGGGCCGATCCCTCGTCCAGAGGAGTCCTACCGACTGTAGTGTGTGTCTGAGTGTGATCAAGTGAAAATAAAAAAACCCTCGACACCTGCTGTGAACAGGTAGGTAGAAGAGGGAAGGACTGCGAACGAACGCGAACTGAAAGGCAAATTAAAAAGGTAAGGGGTAGGGACGGGCGTCAGCATTATGGCGGCCTGTAATGGTACAATTGTCACGCCTCGTACTAACTTGCTCGTATTAATAAAGCTGACAGGAGCGCCGATACAATGCGCCGTCCTGGTGCATTTACGTAAATTGACTTCCCTGGTCACGTGGTGCTGGTTTGATCGGCATATCGGCCGGAAGTGTGGTTATGTACCAGCGGGTGGTGCGGTCTTGACTGGCACGGTCATGTGTCCGATCTGCCACGGGTAACGACACTTGCTTTTATTTGTCATCACTCTTAAGTTCAGGACAGTGTGGGAAAGGTACGGACTGACTAACGCCTGAAAGACGTTTCGTGCAGACCGCGGTCTTTTGAATTGTGACACTGTGTCCGTCGGCACGTGGGGAACAACATGTAGGACAGAAAAGAAATGGCATTCCGGGCGACTGTTGCCGTAATGAAGTTGCAGGCAGTATGTCCTTCCGAAACGTCGGAAATGACCTACCAAACTACACTACGCCATAACTCGTGAGACAAACTACGTCACATCGCCGTGCAAACTCCAGATATCAGTTTTTGTGGGTTTCCTCAGTCACCGACAAATCAGTCTGTCGGCCACGACCATTGCTATCAGTTGTTCCCCAAAATCAGCGCAGCGTAAGGTCACAGTTGACATGTTTGGCCTACAGGGCTCGGAGGGTCTTTAAATACTGGTAAATACGGGTGGCAGATCGAGGTACAGGGTGTTTAAAAATATCGTGCGTATTGTCAGTCATGAAGATAAATTCTAAAAGGTTTTGACGATGCTGTATAATATTGTGTGGTGATGGTTTCATGGACTTATCCATCGCCCGAAGAGTAAAATATTAAAATTAAAAGCTAAAATCACGACGTTTCGGAAGCTGGCTCTGCTTCCGTCCTCAGGTGAATGGAAGGGGAGAAGAGAGGAACACCTACCCTGTTGGGCCAGAGCCAGCTTCCGAAACGTTGTGATTTTAATTTTTAATTTTAATATTTTACTCTTCGGACGGTGGATAAAGTCCATAAAGCCATCACCAGTCATAAAGGTGGCAAACAGCAAAACGAGTGCCCACGAGAGGGCGGGGGGAACCGGTACAAATTACCGGGGCCCGGCTATCCGGAAGGGGGCCCAGGGGCCGACTATTTTGCATATATTTTTGTCTTTCTCGGGACTATCACAATCTGTCGACTGTACAAATTAACCCTTTCAGACTCGGCCCAAGTCACTCTGCAGCTGACGGTTTGTCTGTCCTTCCGATTCAGTGTAAAGATTTTGACCCGGTCCGCCGCCACTCCTGACACTTGACCTCCATTAACACCCGACACACAACGCGTGCACACTCGTAACCACCGTCCGCCTTTCTGGAAGTCGCCGAGCTCCGCACTGTCCACCGGACTGTTGCCTATTTCCGACGCCACAGCCGGCAGGTGTCGAACCGTCCTCCCTAGACTCCTGATCTAGAATCCAGTGATTTCCGTCTTTTTGGGCCCCCTACGAACAACCAGGTTGGCAAGCAACTTGCGACGGACGCCGACGTGAAGCAAGCTGTCACCTCCTGGCTACAGGCATTTAACACCGATTTCTTTTACGCCAGGCTACAAGCCTTGGTGCCACAATAGGACAAATACTTAAACATCAATGGTAACTACATGGAAGTCTGGTGTGTACCATCCGCTACCAATGTGCCGTGTACACATGCAAGTCAGTATAAAGCTCTCGGCATCAGAGTGTTCGCTGCCTTGTTTCTGAAACTCAGTTGTGTATCGATACACGTACTGCATACGACGTTTCAATTTAATTGTACTGTGAAGGCCTGTGATAGATTAGGGGGCGGCGCCCGGTTCGTCTACATTCACAGAAACGTCTAAAACGGAGCCTTTAATCCAACTTGTCTGTCACTTCCTTAAAGGAAATGCGCGAAACTCAACGCCTTTCAATAGCGTAGGGTCCTGGGGATACGCTGGTGCTGGCGGAAACACGTTCGAGAAACACTGCCAGTCATAAAACGCCACGACCGCGTGCCACAGCATTTTACAGGAGATGGGCCGTCAAATGCAAGCCCAATACTCAGAAATTCATTACTGAGTCACCTCATGTTTAGTTATGACTCTTCCCTACTACTCGAGGAACATTTAAACCATCAGCTACAAAATGACCGTAACGGATGAAGACGCCATTCCTTCGCTGGGCCCACGGCACGCGTGTTCCAGACTGTCTGCAGCTGCGGCTTCTTGTGATATGTTATATCATGGCTACCCGATGTTTGTGTTACCTGTCTGTCTGTCTGTCTGTCTGTCTATCTATCTATCTATCTATCTATCTATCTATCGCCTTGAAATACAGACAGAGAAATAAATTCAAGAATTCAGGCAAAACTTATTAATTCCCTGTTCACTTCCTAGCAACTTCCAGGTAATTAATGAAATTCCACTCACAACAGTAAAGCTTTCAGGCCTACACGGACACAGTTTGCTGAAATATCTTTTTCACTCAAAATCTCAATTAGCAGTAAAGACAATTACGCAGATTCTACGAACCTACTTTGTAAAGAAATAACGTGCCAACTAATTTGCACCCTCTGCACACACACCTTCACTCACGTCTGTAAAATGTGCCGGGATTCACAGAACTCACAAAAGAGCGCAATGAAACAAAGGTTGTTCGCTCGCGCATGGCCCACTGCACACGTGCAATGCGGGTCCGCGGGTCATAATCACATTTACATCGTTGCGTCGCTTCCGGGTTTTCGTCGGCATAAATCAGTAAACAGTCAATATTGTCACCACCGCATATTTGTATTTGTGCCTTTATTGCCTGGCATGCAACGCGCACATATGTGGCACCATAATGTAAGTAGAGTTATTTCTTTGGCCTCACTTGCTGTGTCATATTTCTTGTAATGACCTAGTGCAGCCTGCGATATTCGGAGAATGTAATTCACACAAAATGTCTTTTTCATTCCCTCTACAATTTTTATCTGAAACTGTTACAAAAGAACGAAGAATTCAGCCACACATCACCCCAAACTCGTGTAGACCTGTGTGGTGATGGGTTTGTGGACTTGATCTATCGTCCGAACAGTAAAATATTAAAATATTAAAAATTTTAATTAGTATTTTGATATTTTACCCTTCGGACGATGCATACAGTCCATAAACCCACCACCACCAAAACCTTTCAGAACTGTGCAGACCTGCCTATAAAGTTCTGTTGTTTTCTGACACCGTAACTGAAACTGATTGTGACTGACACATTGTCACTAACAACCCCCAAAATAATATTTTACGAAAAGAGGAGAAGTGAGGGCACAGCTGTTGCACAGTGTCAGCCACACAGGCGGAGCCACACACAACCACGTTCACGGTCTTTCCTCTCAGCCGTTTTGGGCAGGCGCCTAAAAGAACACACGCTGTACACTCAGCACACGTTCTGCAGTGAGGGTTAAGATGTCCGAGATGATCAAACACAAACCAACCGCACCACCTGCTACCCTCTGTGTACCTTTCCCAAGTTCTCTTCCACCACCAGCGTGAAAGGTAAAAGCCTAAAGGTCACCGTAGAACAGGCAACAAAGGCTCAGAAGGGGCAAGATGGGGGTGGGTGGTCGACGCCTCGTCCCGGCCACTTTACCGCCGAGAAGCAGACCCGGTACCTACTGTACAGGACCGGTCTGGAGGGACGAGGAAAGGAAAACTTCGCCCACACCAGGATTCGATCCCCGGACCGTCCAGCCCGTAGCGAGTCGCTATACCGACTGAGCTATCCCGGCCCAAGTTTTTCGTTTATAGGCAATTCGAATGAGGGGAGTTTCCTGGGTACAGAATAGCGTAACCTGACAGGGCATTTAGTCACGCAGCCACGTGTGACACGTGGATCGCACAGAAATAGGACCTGCTGGATTGTAAGCTTGCCACCTACCGCAGGGATCAGGCACAAGCCCTGCGCTGTGCTGCTACGGCACTGTACCTCACAACTTATTCATGTTTCATCAAATTTTATCTTTATCTACAGGGTGTTATGGTTAATTAACCACACTTGCTGCACAGTAGATTATCAGATGCAGCTCGGCACAGCCGTTCGCCGACTACATGCTGAAGAGTACGTCTCGATAAACACGTCTTTTATAGATGATAAATATTAATTTCCGTGTTCACAAAATCCCCTCATTCGACCCGGTTTTAAGCCAGATGTAATGGGCGCAAAATTGGCCAGGGCCTCATCCAGCTGCATAGCGCCCGGGCCCCCCCCCCCCACTGACCTGTCAGTTTCTCCTTGCAAGGACTTACCGGTCAGTAACTGGCCGCACTACCCCACTGTGTAACTCGTTTTCGATATTCTTTTTTGTCCTATTGGTTCATAAGAATAAAGGCACTATAATGCTTCGAAAACTCAGGAACCATTCACCCAGTGACACGGCGTCACATCCCAGAAGACTCGATCTACAACTTTATGTATCTGCATATCTGGTGTCATTGCTGTCACTTCAAAATTGCCCTGACCAGCTCCCTGCGGGCTACTTGCTACTTGTTGGCCATTATACACGGGACAGAACGTAGCGTTTGACTACAAAACACACGAGGCACAGTGTTTGCAAGGCACTGTCAGTGCTTGTCAGTGCAGACTGAGGTTCTGTGGCATGTTGGCCGCCTGCCTTATCGATCATGTACACGTATAATGATGTCAGAGTTCACGGAGTTTCTCTGCATGTCGGAAACGCGTCTGCAGTGTGATCGTGAGACAACTACCTAACGCTTGACAGTTCCGTCTTGTCTGACAGTTATGAAGAACTGCTCTTCATGCAAGATGGAGCGCTACCTGTTTGTGCGTGGCTTTGCGACCATTTCACTGGTAGGTGGATTGGGCGTGGAGGACCGACAAAATGGTCTCTGGCAAGCCCAGATCTTAAGGAATATGATTTATTTTTGTGCGGGTGGGGGGGCCGGAATAGTGCACAATCAAAACCAAATTATGGCCCACCTGAGCAACTATCACAGTCTGAAAAAGGACTGCCAAATAAGTAAACCAAAGGTTGCAGACCGGACAGCCAGAGTAGAGTAGATGCATTATGACAACGGTACGTATCTAAACGTTTTATTCGTGAGCTACAGGTGAAGGTAAAAAGCAAAGTAAGTTTTCCTTGTCCTTAAGCGAGTAGGCCGCCAAGCCTTTAAGGCCTGCGACACCGTGGAGGTATCACTCCACCTCTTTTCATATGGGCAGTACTTGGGGTGGTAACGGCTTTAACCCTTTAAAGACGAAGCGTATCTGTTTTATATAAGGACCCAGTGCGTACCGCGCTGTAAACACTCACCACTTCGGTTATAAAAACCAATCTCTTAATGTTTTATAAGGCAAAAGTTGCTGTTTGTTCTGAGATCCGTACAAAACACATAAACATAATGTGAGCACCACGTAGAATTTTTTTAATGTTAAGCCTGGTGGTACGTAAAGTTACCGCTAGGCTTTAAAAGGTTAACGTCAATAGGGCTACCGGCTGTCTGATGTTGTACATGGTGCTTCTCAGTATCTCCCAGCAAACTGGGGACAGCAACTTAAAGCAGGCCACGACCGCTTCCACGCACATGCATTGACATTCGACTGTGTGTTAGTTCACCTGCTTGTGTCACCAAACAGGTAAATACACAAAAGCTAACCTTGCCAGTACGAAAAGCCGAGGTAGCTCAGTCAAGCATGGTGACTGAGCTACGGGCTGAACGACCAGACAATACAGGTTCGATTCCCGGTTGTAGCGCCGTCTCCCATCTCAAGGGCGTCCTTCCGGACGCGCGCGTCTGTAAATCAGCCCTCCTCATACAGCTGCATGCTGTCAAGATGAGACGCGAAACACATTATACTTCGCCTTCCTATTTAGGACGCAGTTGAATTATGCAGCACGTACGCCAGCTCAGGCGATTAGAGTGTGGCTTGTCGCTACGAAAGGACGGAGGGAATGCTGTGGGATTTGTGGTGAACGAAGGGGCACTCCCCCGGTAATCATCATTCCCCTGAGGCTGCACTTGTTACTGCTCTTCAGGCAGAAGCTGTCGGGGGAGGTGCACAAGGCGCATTATCGCACTGCGTGCCCCAGTTCTGAGCTGGCACTTCGTGGGACAAACAGTAAACTACTTGATGTTAATTTTGACTCGTCGAAGCATGGTGGTAACTATATGCCCCACATTCATACCTCTACATCTCGCCCAGTTAGTGCTGTATAGGGAAATATCTGTTTATTTTATAAACCATACTGAACACACAAATACGCTGTTCGGACAGAATGCAGAGACGTCACTGTTAAACCGGGCGGTACGTACAGTAACCACTGGGCTGCAGACCTTTAAAAGCATCTGTTCGTGACCGTACCGTGCCTTGACCGTGATCGCTAGTGTCGACACTGCTGTTGAAACGCAGTGAAGACCACGTGACCTGCTGCTGACTGTTCCCACAGAGTGAGCACGGCCTAATATGCACTGGCGTGGTCACGAACTGATATGCACTGGCGTAGTCACGAACTAATATGCACTGGCGTTGTCACGAACTGATATGCACTGGCGTAGTCACGAACTGATATGCACTGGCGTAGTCACGAACTCCCGAATTTTATGCGTCCTGAGAATTTGTTACAGTGTTTACAAGCGCCCGCCATTTGTCCCTATCCTAAACCACATCGATCCACTCTACGACTTCTCTATTCCTTTAGGATCCATTTTAATATTATCCTTCCATCTACGCCTAGATTGTATTAGTGGTCTCGTTCCTTCAAGTTTCCCCACCAAAGTCATGTAGCATTTTGGGCGCATTCCCAAAACAGCGAAAACTGACTGCTAGCTTCTTCACGTCTCTGTCTCTCCGTCCGTCCATCCGTCCGTCCGTCCGTCCGCATGAAACAACTCGGCTTCCACTAGACGGATTTTCATAAAATTTGATATTTGAGCATTTTTTGAAAACATGCTGAGAAAATTCAAGCCTCATTGTCATCTAACAAGAACAACAAGTACTTTACATGAAGATCTATGTACGGTTATGATAATATCTCCCACAATTCTCCTTAGAACGACAAATGTTTCTGACAAAAGCTGTAAAGAAATTCAGAACGCATTTTACGTTCAATAACCTTTTCCCGAAAATCGCGCCGTTTATGAGATAGTGTTGAGAAATACGGTACAGCCAGACAGGCCACAGCTGGCAATATAATACGGCGCATGCGCTTTGCACGCTGGCTAAGGCACACACTTATAGTGTTCAATACTTAATGCTGCAGAACTGGTTAATTCCGTCCGATCTCGCGAAATGCTTTATTGCAGCGCTTACAAAAACTGAGAAACTGCGCAACGACATAGCTGCCATTACGATGTGTTTAGCCAAACTGTATGTCTACAGAAGGCCGTGGGCCGCGAGCAAACGACCGCTCTTCTGTTCCAGTGCAGCGTCAGACACTTTACATGAAGACCCACGTACGTTCTATTGTTGATGGCGACACACATTTTCCCTAAACGCGTTGCTGTGCAACACCCAGTATTTTTATACAATTGGCA
Organism: Coptotermes formosanus; assembly: GCA_013340265.1. Lineage (NCBI taxonomy): Eukaryota > Metazoa > Arthropoda > Insecta > Blattodea > Rhinotermitidae > Coptotermes > Coptotermes formosanus. The sequence continues at coordinate 175,445 of BLKM01000710.1, forward strand.
GTGCCCTGTAGCGCAACAATATACAGAATGCATTGTTGTGTTTCGATTGCAACAATGGTTACGCGAACGCGCCACAATGTTACGTACATTACAAACCTTGCTCTTCTCAACTACGCATGCGTAGCGCCCCGCCCTTCCCAACCGCCTTCATCTGATCGCTCTAAAATCAGGCGAGCAGTACAGATCACAATAAGGCAATGGTTCTTGGGGCGTCAGCTGCCCCCGCGGTCACTCACAGCTCTGACACGTCTTTGTGAACAAACAAGTGTGCCATCCCCCCCCCCCCCCCGCCCAGTGTGTGTACGCACAATCTGCCAAGGTGTCACATGCACCAGACGTCACGCCAGGCCACGAGACTACGTGTGTAAAACACACCCTGGTTCCTGGTGGAGTGAAACCTCTTTCTTGCGTATCAAAAAGTTAAATCGGGGAAAATATCACCGTCGGATGCACGCAGAAAGCACATCATCTCATACAGGACCCTAAAAAAGCGCACCGATTCTGAGAACTTCGTAAAAGGGCGTCGTGAACCTGCAGATTCATCTTTAGACGTTATTTAATACAACTCCGGCTTAGACAAATCAATAAATTTAGCCCCTGTTTGAAATTCACTGGGCTTGCAATAAAACCCCTGGTAATTTCGCGTTGGCTTGGTAAAGAGCAAGACAAGGTTGCGGCAGTACACGTGCCGCTTCCACAGCACGCCTGCTCAAACTTCTATGCGGCGCGGTCAGCTTCCGAAACGTCTGGTCCTCAGTCGGGCAGCATGAACTTCAGTATACAGAACGGACGATGAACAAGTGTACGTGCGATCACATGAGCCTGTTCCGCTGGCGAGATACTGCAGGCGACATGCGTTCCGCATAGCAATAGGGATATCATCATCATCATCATCATCATCATCATCATCCGAATTTCTCACTTCTCAGCTTTAGCTGGGAAATATTCACCTATCCTGGGATGTATCATCAACAGGATTAGGCTCGGTGGTCTTATGTGTAATTTAGGAAATTTCTTACAATTGAACATGCGCCAACAATTACCACTGTTTGCATCTGTATATATGTGTTTGGGTGCAGGTTAAGTCTCTTTAGACTTTGTGACAGTATTATTATTATTATTATTATTATTATTATTATATGTGCCTGTGCATTTGTCTATACGTCATGCACAATAAATAATACTTTATTTACAACATGAAATTCACATGCTGGGTGGGCGTGTCGCTGTGTTTAGCACATTTCTTTACAAAACGCAGTAGTAACATTGTATATACCACCGTAAATAAACACCTCAAAAATCTTCGACCTTTGTTCGGCCTCCTAATTCGACTGTGCCAGGGAAAAAGTCAAAGACATTTTGTGACTTCAAATGTCTCTGCGGGCAAAGCAACACTGTGTCGCTGGCAACATTTTGTCCGCGAGCTACGGGTTGAGAGGGTCTGATCTAAGTAGAGTTGATTTTCCATCAAAAGCAAAATCTATAGGACAACTGGCTTTCAGTGTTGCTGAGAAAACTTGCATTCCTCAGGGGCTCAAAGAACTTCCTGGTTACGACTGTTCGCAGCTGATTTCTGAACGTCACCGCGCAATAACAGAGTTTTGTCTACCGCATTTGCACAACCCAAGCACCTTCGAATTTCCAAAGAGAAGACACCTGCCAACCTTGCAGGAACAGATCAAGCGCCTATCGCCTCAACAAACACTACTTGTGCTGTCAGTTGAAATATCTTTCCACGATACCAGCCACACTTCCCTGGCGAGCAGTCCGAATCTAACAAGTCGCAACAAACGCTCAAATATGAACAACATCAGAACGGGTAATGGAAATGCGGAATACACATGAAGTGCAGTCAAAAACATAAGTCACAAAAGTAAAAGAGGCCATCAAGAAACAGACAGCATACAAACAGCAGGAAACAAACACAAAAACGGAGGAAACACAGTTCTTACAGACAGCTGGAAACAACACAAAAACGGAGGAAACACAGTTCTTACAGACAGCTGGAAACAAACACAAAAACAGAGGGAACACAGTTCTTACAGACAGCTGGAAACAAACACAAAAACGGAGGAAACACAGTTCTTACAGACAGCTGGAAACAAACACAAAAACAGAGGGAACACAGTTCTTACAGACAGCTGGAAACAACACAAAAACGGAGGAAACACAGTTCTTACAGACAGCTGGAAACAAACACAAAAACAGAGGGAACACAGTTCTTACAGACAGCTGGAAAAAAAACAGAAAACGGAGGAAACACAGTTCTTACAGACAGCTGGAAACAAACACAAAAACAGAGGGAATACGGTTCTTACAGACAGCTGGAAACAAACACAAAAACGGAGGAAACCCAGTTCTTACAAACAGCTGGAAAAAACAGAAAACGGAGGAAACCCAGTTCTTACAAATAGCTGAAACAAAAACAGAAAACGGAGGGAACACAGTTCTTACAAACAGCTGGAAACAAACACAAACGGAGGCCACACAGTTTTACGTTTCCTCTACTGACACACTGCAGGCGAAAAGGACGAGCGACGGCTGCGTGAAGACTGTAATTCTGCTAACTGGCGTCGTGGCAAGCGTTCGGTCTAACTGGTCGGGCTTTCGCGGCACTTGCTCTTCAACTGATGGCCATCTCTTGGTTTGAGAACTCTCTTGTTATTGGCGTTTCCAGTGTTTCGGAGGACCGTAGTATCTCCGGCTTCAGGATGACTGAATTTGTCTCAAGTGGACACTCCACCTGCAGACTGAGACAGCAGGCCTACGTCCGTCCCTACCATCGCAGCAAACCAAATACATAACACCAGAGTTAAAACGCAACAGACAGACGTCACTTGAAGTGCAAGTAGTGATATTACTACGCGGACACACTCTTCTGGAACTGTTCGTTGTTTTTACTGCCATTTTATCGGTACGGTATACACGCCTTGCAAAGCGTCTGTAAGCTTATCAGAGCGTTTAGCATGGAATTCATTTGACTCGTCAGCTAGTGACATATCCCCCCCCCCAAGGGGGGGGGGGGCGAGGGAGGAACGAGCTACTTGCGCGAGGTTTTACTGCAGTAATATTTCGACCATTCGCACATTTTTAAATCCAATTCACAATCCGACTACAGAAGGGACTGAAGCATACTACATAGTATTTTGGTGCTTAAATTCTCTCTATATTAGATCATCCCCTTGAAGTGTTTGTATTCACATTCACGAATGTGCGTGTCTCACGTACGTACCTCAGTGCAGTACGGCTTCCACTGCACCGATCTGCACAGAACTCAGTCGCTCAAGGGAAATCTATGGAGACCTTCCGTGTTGAATTTCGCCCAGTCGGTAAATAAATATGGAAAGCAGGTTAGTCATTCATTCATTCATTCATTCATTCATTCATTCATTCATTCATTTATTCAGTCATTCACTCGTTCATTTAAGTCGCTAAATAAAGATGAGTGTCGCTGATCGGATTTGCATGAAACTAGCGCTTGTTCAACAAATTTTGTAAAATACCTGTTGTACCGAATTTCGTGAACATCCAACAAACGGCGGTTTAGTCGCTGACACCAGGTCACAAACACAAGGGCAAACGGACACACGTGGTCTGCACAGAACTGTTCCTTTTTTACTTGATACAGAACGCCTAAATTAACAGAAATATTAAAATAATAAATCGGAACGTGTAACTTACGGCGTTAAGCCCAGTTCGACCGTGTAGAAAGACAAACAGCGACACACAGTTGCTGCCTTGAGGGGGGACTTCGACCAACTGAAATGACACAGTTCAGACCAAGACAACCCACAGATGGCATTAGCGTCGCACTCACATGCACATAGGTTCGCTGCTGCAAAACACGTGGGACTGCAAACAAAACAACAGAGGAGACACGTGTAGTCGTCGCTTTGCGTCCTCCCTTCAGTAAATATCGTCACTTGAGACACGCGACATGCAAAGAATATTACATCATCATTTTATCCCACAAATAACTTTGTCACTTCCTGTCGGCTCTCTCATCTTATTCCCGTGCCCCACTCAGCCGACCGACCACGAACGCGTGAAATACCCGCGCGAAGTAACAGATAATATTTGTCAGATATAACAAGGAAACTATACGTTACGTACATAGGAACACAAACAGCCAGTTTTTAAAGACATATTCCCTGTCGTTCTTATGTAGCCACATACCTAGCCTGTGCCTTTATCTGTATATCCCTGCGTTCCTCCTCATACGCAAGCCGCCTCTGCGTTTACTCACAAAATCTAACGGACGCCGGTAGCTGCCAAATTTTTCATTTGGCACAGCGCATTAGGAGATGCTGCAATTCATGAGGGCAGAATCTGAGAACAGTTCCGCTGTCATAAGTGGTGCAGGGCCTTAACAATTAACGGTGCGCTATAAACTGTTCAGTGTTGTACTGAACAGCGCTCTGAACTGGTAACATTACACACAGCATGGGTAACAGGCCAAACAATGAGTACGGCACGTCGGTGGAATGATACTGACAGGGTTAAACCTAAGCCCTTCGAAAAAGACCTGCCCCAGTGCCACTTCGTCCACCACAAATCCTACACGGACTGATAGTGGTTATCGAACCCAAGCGTCTGCGGTGAGAGTACGCAGAATAACCGTCCGCGCCATGTCACAACTTTACCACTAAACCATGTAATTGTATTTGTATTTATTGTATTGTAACTGTATGTATTGTGTGCAGCATGTGTCCTTTATTGTTTTTGTAATTTTGTGTGTTGTGTTTTGTTTGAGTACGGTGTGTTATTTTGTGTGATTTGTGTTATTGTAGTACCGCTGCCACCGGGTACAAACCCATGTGCAGTCAAAAAAGTAATAATAATAAATTTCAATAATACAAAAAAAATTCAGTTTCTACCCCACAGAAGACACGCTGAGCGTCCTAACACAAACCTCTTAACTTCTCTGTAGGGAAAGAATTGCTGTTCCGCATGTACGTGACAGGCAGCGTGTGAATGCTCTGGGTAGGCAGAACGTGGCGTTTTCTGTGTTACGGCACGCAGTACAGCTGCGCCTCAGACAGCTGGCCGAATTCGGCACAGCTGTACATTCAAATCAGAATGCAGTGCAGATATTGAGTCTTAGATCGAGCAACGTAAATACCGACGCTGGTGGCCTCAAGCGATTAGGGGTTCCAACCGAACGCACCGCCTCCCCTCTGCTGCGGTGAGCAATATACAGCCTGTTCTTATGATGAAGGCACTTCAGGCTAAATAACACCATCAGGCGATTTCCTTCGTGGTATAACGTGATACACTGGTACAAAGCCGGGTAGAAAAACACATAAATTAGATTTACCCCCCCCCCCCCGCAAACTAACTTTAAATGAACAGCAAACCGTTCAGATCCGGCCTTCGGTCCATAAATCAATTCACAGACCTGCGTCACACCTGATAATTTATTTACGACAAAATTTTTTTTGTTTTGCATGTAGGGCACCGAAACTGGAATCATGAAACAGTGTCACAAACTTCGAACCACAGACCCTCCCCCACTCCCGTGCGGTCTGTGCCCCCGCGCCCAATAAAACCTTGACACCATCATCATCATCATCATCATCATCATTGCCAGCTCCATCATAGCTGGCCAGTAGCATGGCCAGCCCACCGTAGTCAATCACAGCAGGGGTTATCGCGATTTATTTCGCTATAGGAACAACCCATAGTGGTTACTGTACGTACCGCCAGGCTTAACGTTCAACAATTCTACGTTCTGCCCACACAGTGTATTTATGTGTNTTAACGTTCAACAATTCTACGTTCTGCCCACACAGTGTATTTATGTGTTTTGTGTGGGTCTCAGAACAAACAGCGAGTATTTCCCTATACAGCATTAACTGACTGGTTTTTATAGCCGAGACGGAGTGTGTTTACTGCGCGGTACGGACTGCATCTTTAAATATAATTCAGGTTAGCCTTCGTCTTATCCGCGTAAGTCCGCGATCAATTCTGGATCAGTCCGTGTGAGATTTGTGATAGACAAAGTGGCATTGGGACAGGTTTCTCGCCCAGTGCTTGGGGGTTCCCCTGTCAGTACCATTCCGCCACCGCTCCGTACTCATATTCGTCTACACATTGCTCTTACCAGACCGACAAACGGGCGCAGCCTGGGAACTTCGCAAAACCAATGCTCTTTCGGAAATCGGAAAAGCATTGGATAGATGGCCTTTAAACAGCTAAACACATTCCTCTCGACAACCTCGAAAAACCTGTACTCGGTAGGTTGGCGTACCCCGTTCGACTCCAGACCGGGTCACTTGTTGCCCTGAAAAAGCTCACTTCAGGATTCAGGTCTTCTGGGATGTGAACTACACACCCAACGACACGGCGTCACATTCCAAAAGACTTGAATCTTCAGGAACACCGCTGCGAGAACCTCAGGTTTGGCACACGTCCCCTTACTTTACCTCAGCGACCGGACAGTTGACTGAAACAGGCTTCCCGCATTTACCGTGTTTCGGTCCTGCTACAGTGTAAGTGGCAATTCTTCCATCACATTTGACGCTAAATAACCTCTGCAGTTAATACAATATGAGAATTTTTGTGGCCCTCCTCAGCACACCCAGGCGCTACAAGGACAGTTAGTATCTTAGAGCATGCCACAATCCCTTCTTGCTGTACGTTTCTAAGTCACTGTTCAGTAATTGTCTTAGCATGAGAAGTCTGTCTCCCCTAGTACGAGCGATGATTGAACAGGGCGTTACGAACTGAGCATTCAAACGCTTATTAGATTAACCCTTTAAAGACGAAGCGTATCTGCCTTATATAAGGACTCAGTGCGTACCGCGCTGTAAACACTCTCCACTTCGGTTATAAAAACCAGTCTCTTAATATTTTATAAGGCAAAAGTTGCTGTTTGTTCTGAGATCCGTACAAAACACATAAACGCAATGTGGGCACCACGTAGAATTTTTTAATGTTAAACCTGGTCGTATGTAAAGTTACCGCTAGGCTTTAAAAGGTTAATGTCCACAGTACACCCTATAAAGGTAAAGTTGTCTCTGTCAGTCTATGAGGGCATAGAGGTGGAGAAGAGGTAGAGCTCCAGTCATTCTTAACCTCAGCACTAGATGGAGATGAGTCGTTAAAGACACGGCCGCGTCTCTCTACCCACAGGAAAGAACTCCGGTACGCACTGAATAGCAGCTGGCTGGGCCCCAGAGCTAGTCTCGACGTTTCGGACTACAGGAAAGCCTGTTACGCCTAGCAGGTGGGCCGTAGCTAAGCCAAGCCGTCTCGCTTGTACGTCCTGCGTGTTCCAAGCATTCCGCAGTGTCTTCAAGTGAGCTCGTTCTCTTTGGTTGAAGGACCGATATCTGGACCGGTGGGTCCGCCATGTTCGAGTGTTTCATAATACATCAGTCGGCTCGTTTGTGTCCCGGCATCACAGAAAAGAGACCCTTAAGTGCGTATGACGGTGTGCGCTTGTTCACGGCTAGTTCATGGCAGCCATCTGTAAATTTTATTAGTGTCTATTGCAGACACTGGATAGCGCCACAGCGCAGGAAGCGGTGTGGCATATAATGTGTAGCCAAAGAGACGTGTAATGTTGGAGTTGCCACGGCAACGCCGAGTGACGTGAAAGTTTAGTGGGCCGGGGGGGGGGGGGACCGTCAGTTCAAAGCATTGAAACCCCGGAATAAACACCAGTACCAACTTCACGAAGTTCCAATGCCCAGCTTTTGTGTGCATTATGGAATTACGTGCCACCTCAGCATAATGCGTCGGTTCACGGTTCGAATGCCCATAATGCCCACAATTAACAGGGCATTTTGACCGAAGTTTTCACAATATCTCAGTTCTGTCTCGGTTCTAAGGCAAATGTAAGAGTATAATTCAAACATGGGCAGGGCCCGCAACCGCCACTGAAATCACGGAGGCCCTATGCCAACCCACCTCCCTTATCGAGCTACTCTGGTTTCAAACCCCAAACACCCATTCAACCGAACTTCTCTCCCCTCGCTCTCCCAGCACAGCACGCGTTGCTATCCGTAGCAGTCCGGTCTGCCAAGACGTGAAATCCGTTAGCGCCAGCACAATCCCGTTACAGCTATAAAGTTAGTTTCCGAAGCCAAGCAGTGCGTTTCGCGCGCAGGAATGGGTAAACGGACCGAGAGACGTGCTGCCTGGTTGGTCGGTTGGTTAGTTGGTTGGTTGCAAGATAGGAAAAGTGGTTCGTCCCACGACATGACTCGGAATTATGCCGCGTCACACAGCACGCAAACAGTTCTCCACAGAAGACTCCGTGGCACTTTCAACGTATGTTACTACAACGAGTCGACAGGAAGTGGTAGCCGATAATTGTCACATATAATACTGACCCTACAGAACAGGACTAAGACAGGCAACTTTTCCCGATTCACGGTTTTAGTGACTACGCCCGCGGCGCGTCGTCTGAACCACCCACAAACACCAACAGTTCCTGCAATACAGCTCGTATAGCAGACGGCTATGTGAAGCATCCGTACGCTGAGATGACATCATGTAGATTTCTAGGGTAAGGTGGTAGAACTGCCATCATTTCAGACAGAGCGTGCTGTAGTGTGTAAAACACATGGCAAGAATAAATACCAACACTCATACATATTCTGTTTACCCTGGTGAATGTATGGAACTAATATTACATTCATATATTTAGTAGAGAAACTATTTTAAAAATTAAAATTTCTTGAAAACCATACGCGACTTCAGGCTTCCGCCGCGATGTTAATGAGACCTGCGCCCTTCTGAGGCATTACTAATATCCACAGCACCAAACATTTACTATTAACTATCGGTACTTCCTGGTCTTGGAAATGTGACACTGAGGAATTAAAATCTAAATTAAATAAAGCACCTCGTACTGTCAGATCAGACGAACCGTTCCTGTCTTAGAAGCACTAAGAATGGCTCAATTTTTCTTATGTTCATTCCGGTCTGTCATACAGTAAAATATTTTGGGGGGAATTCATCTCATACTGAAGGTATTTTCAGAATTCAGAAAAGAACGGCCAGGGTCATTATGGGTTCGGGTAGGAGGGACTCCTGCCGTCAGTTGTTTAGACACTCAAATATTTTACCGCTTTATTCTCAATATATATTTTCTTTACTTTTATTTATTATCAAGAACAGGCGCCAGTTTCTATCTAATTCGAAGGCTGGAAATACCAGCACAAGATACAACTCAGACTTACATTTACCTTCAGCAAATTTAACATTGTATCAGAAAGGAGTTTTTATGCAGGAATTAAGTTTTATAACCACTTGCAACCAATTATCAAGGATGGGAAACGGTTTGAAACAGCATCAAGGAGATATCTTTTGGATAATTCCTTCTACAGATTGGAGGAATATCTTAATCGAAATACACCATGATCTTGACTGCTGTCACACAATAATTAATATGATGACAGTTGAATTATAATTATCATTGTTTTTCTGATTACTTCTTTAGGTTATTACACTTCAAGTCAATTTGACCTTTTGTAATATTGTACAGTTATTGCTGTCAAGTTCACCATGACAAATGCTTGTTCTGCACTCTTTTATATGCATACTGTGTATACTTTTGTATACCTATATACAGGGTATACACAAAAGAATGGTGCGGTTTCAAAAGTTAACAAGAAATTTATTTCTCACCTTATACGGGCACAACGCACACCGTCAGCAGCGGCAACTGTCCAAGTTTCTCATGCGTTAATCACAATCCTTCAATGTGTGCACCCTGGGTCACACGACACACATCCACACGGTAAACAGATTCCTGTCTTTAACGCTGTTTACGTACCGCCATTGGCATGTCCCTCAAGGAACTCCGTGATCGGATAACGCATGCACTGCAGACCGTCACAGCGGACACGCTACACCGAGTCTGGGATTAATTTGATTACCGTGTGGATGTGTGTCGTGTGACCCAGGGTGCACACATTGAAGGATTGTGATTAACGCATGAGAAATTTGGACAGTTGCCGCTGCTGACGGTGTACGTTGTGCCCGTGTAAGGTGAGAAATAAATTTCTTGTTAACTTTTGAAACCGCACCATTCTTTTGTGTATACCCTGTATGTTGTACTTTATGTGTAATCGCGGCTATTTCCGTATCTTCGGATCGACGCAATGTGAAAATAAATTGGATTGAATTGAGTGGAATGGAATTACGCAGCCCCGAGTGGTAATCCTTTACCGACGTTTCGGGACAACGTATCGGTCCCATTTGAAGGGTCAAGAATTCCAAGATTTTTTTATTCGTGGACTTCTTGACCCTTGAAGATGGGATCGATACGTTGTCCCGAAACGTCGGTAAAGGACTACCATTTGACGCTGTGTAATAGCCCCCAGAAAAGCGCAGATGTCTTCTTCAAAACTGGCAGAAAGTGTACCTCAATACGTACAATCATGTTTACTTTGCGGTACAACTCTGGGCCCTGGCATCTACCGCAACTGAGTTCTCGTTTCCTCGACGAGGTCATCTCTCCAGGTGTTGGTAAGGTGTGCTACACATTTGCTTACCTAGCGCTGAGATTTTGCTTGATGCTAAACTTTTTGTCGTGTTGTTTGGAGCTGATTACAGCTAGCACAGTAATGGAATGTTTTTAGATTCTATATTTAGACTGAGGCAACACCACTTGATTGAAACTGAACAAACTGCCAAGGACGAAGCAAATATGAAAGTTATACAAATATTTGACATAATTATGTTGTCAGCCTTGGTAACGGCAATTTAAGTGTACTTCTCTCTGATTATTTATTACCGTACTGTTTCAATATGATGATGATGCTGATGATGGTAGTGGTGGTGGTGTCACTTTTGTAGTTCATGTAATGTCAATGCTTTACACAAAAGTTTAGAAACTAGGTCCTAACAGTGACTGCCTGCCTATTTATTGGGCTTAAGGGATATTTATAGGCGCCTAAAGCGTGCCTTCATTGCCTATATATCCGATACCTGCCAATAACTATTCCTGGAGCATAACTAACTCGGACAACACTGTACTTCAGCAAGCTAAGTTTCAGGAGGTTCACACTGTCCTCTGTATACTATTCACGGCACTAAAGGGCACTGGGGAAAGGGCTGGGCCTCCGCAATGCTCAGTTGTTAAGTATTTGTCTTGTTCTAACTGGTTAAAATTTGAAGATAATATGTATTGCCTATTTTGATAGTCAGGCCCATCTGGCAAAACATTCTAAAGTAAGTCGTGTTTAATATTACTCATAGACCTTAGCCTATAACCTCCCCAGCAATACTAAAACTTCAAAATCGAATATTCCCAGAAAAATCCCTTCCCGCGTGTACAATCGCAAGCCTTCACGGCTCCCTGCATTCTGTCACTTGATGCCAAGGTTAGTATTAGCGTCTAGATGAACGCTGTAAAACATTTTTCTTCTTATCAAAATTATACCTATTATACTGATCAAAAATTTACTTCAGGCAGAACGGAAGAAATAACCAACGAACATCAAACTGTTCAACAAGATGGCAGTACATGTCCCACGACCCAATCAGGTAGTAATATCACACAAAGCGGGCACACATAGATTTAGTCTAACTTAACACTAATAACCTCAGCCAGTAAATAAAAATTAGATAGATTTGTAACAGAGTAAACAGCCAAACACAAGCATTCACATTACCTGAGGAAAAGAACTGAAGCTCCCACAAACTGTTATAGAGACGAAAACAACACATGTATCACGAAACCCTCTGCATCACATCACCATACTTGCACATAGACTACCAACATTACGCAGCGAGAAAAATGTGTTACAGCTTCGACTGATTTCACTTGCACCACCTTACGCGATCATACACGCCAATGTTTGGAAGAAGCGTCCTGCCTTCTTCTTCAGGCTAGTACAAAACAAAGTTGTTTCACTACCATAAAGATTACGGCAAGTTCCTCTATAATGTTTGTACCTACACGAGGCTGTCACACGTGAAGAGTGTTTCCCAACAACAGTCCTGCAGAATGTCGTTCGGGGTTCTGTGAAAAATCGTGGAATAAAAACAAAACTCTTAAAATACTCCGAAGATTTGCAACTAGCTCGCAAAATATGGCGGGACATTTTGTCCGGCGATTGGCAATGCCGGAGTAATCTTCCTGCGGTACCAGCTGCGTGTTTTTGTGTTTTCGTGCGTGTGTGTAGGGTTATATTTAGTTGATTGACGTATGTCTGTGTTTGTTTCGTACTGTAAAAGAGACGCCTCAGCGGTGGCGACAAAAAGGATTCCCGCTAGTAACTTGTGCTGGCCTATGAACGTCTTCATACGCGGGAGTTCCACGGGATATGAAAAATTCCGTCACGAGTACTTCCATAGACAGAATGTTGGACAACATTTCCCCAGAACATAGAAATCTTCAGGAGCACTGTGTGAGAACCAAAAATCTCAGAATGCTGTCCCTCTTGGTTGGGTTAGAAGTCCTTCCAAGCACAGCCTTCTCATTATGTAGCATCATCGTGACCTACCTACTCTGACCACAGTAGTTGCTTGCAGTGTATATTTCTCTGCAACACGCGTACAGATTGAATATGCTATGGACAGAACTCACATCACAGTTTTGGTCATACCCTGAAACATGATCAACATCTCTGAAGCAGAGTTACAGTTGTCATGTACCTTATACCTTACAATTTAAATTAAAATTAATAAAAGAATAAAAAAAAAGTCCCAGTGCCATTTGCACCCTGGTAGCAGAAATACAGACCATGAACTGCTTGGGGTTGATGCAGCCCCAAGTTATCACATGCCAAAGTAAAAACAATTAATTGAAATTGCAGAAGAGCTGCTTTCAGTATTGAACTCGGTGGTTTCAATTGGTTAATTTGAAATGCCGCTAAGTTAATACAATTCCTTGCCTTTTCAGGCCTTAGTGATTTTTGTAAGTATAAAGTATCTGAAATAAAGCTAATCACAAAAAATTCTCAAGCCCTAAAACTGTTCATGACTAAAATGTCATCTCCCCCTCACACTTAGGGTGTGCCTTTGTTGTGGTGGAATTCCTTAACATTTTTAGAATCCAAAAATGTGTATAGTATTTAAAGAAATGGATATTCTATTCAACCAAACAGTGTTTCATTTGGAAACAATGGAGTCCGTTAATTTTAGGCAAATTCTATACTTATTCTCTCCCTATCTCTCTCTCTCTCTCACATGTGCACATGCATGCACACACATACATGTGGTCATGGTCACATCTCTATTTTCATTGTTTGTTTTATTTTAATTGCTATATACAATGCAAGATTTGAGGTTCTCACAGTAATACTGCTGAAGAAGCAAATCCTCTGGGATGTGACACTGGATTGCTGGGTGAGTGGTTACCAACATTTCCCAGTTTTCCAGTTAAAAACAAATTCTCCTGAAGTTCCTTGAAACATCAGTATATATCAATCAGACCACACACCGTCACATCCTGGAAGACTCTAAACTGAAAAAACAGAGAGGATTCAGGTCTTCTGGGATGTGATGCTGCATCAGAAAATACGAAGCCAGCAACATAGCATAACATCCAGGAGGACTGAATCCTCAACAAAATCGATGTAGAGACCTCAGAACTTTCATCTTAAAATATCATTTGTTGCATTTCAACTGTACATAAAAAATGACTTTTCAAGGTACTAAGATACAACATATGACTGAGAAAGTTGTAAGCCAATTCAATGAAAAGTTCAAATTTGGAATAAGTAACATAATTTTCAATTTTTGGTACAGTTTTTACTGTTAAAGAAGATAACCTTCAAACTAAAATGCCAAATTCTGAGGTGTTCCTCCAAAAACTGATGTACAAGCAACCTCATTTCATGGAACAGGTGCATCTTGTCAGAAATGTTTGAATAGCCACAGCCTCATGTATAACAGAAACTGTGTTAATGTTGATGGATGTATAACTTGAGCGATACTACAGGTGTCTCTAACACACTAGATAAAATTTGGAATAAATGTAGAGAACAAGCAAAATTAAATACTACTATCCAAACTTTTTTTTAAGACAGTTCATCCCCGTTGTGTCTCGGATACCAAGAATCACAGGCGATGCAGTCAAACACAACTAATCATACATGATTTGTTGTGTTTGACTGCATCTGCTGTGATTCTTGGTATCCCAACTTGTGTGCATGGGCATGCAGACTCACTGTCTTCACATCTCACGCATCAGCAATTACACAGAGAATTGCTTATTCAGTCACCTTCAATAAATAAAACACATAAAACTGTTCACCTGTCACTTGGACATTTGGTCCAACCTTAACCAGAACTGAAATTGCTCATCTTCAGTATCCACTTTTAAATATTACAAATGCCAATAATATTTGAGCATCATATTATATAGCACCATAGGATGTCTGCGATTTCAGTTATCTGCTCTTTCAGGACAACTGTATAGAACACATGGGAAGGAGGGTGCACTGCACATCCAAATACTATGCAGAGTGTGCCTAAAATGTTAGACAAACTTCAGGAGCAAGTTCCCCACACCAAAACAAGGAAAAAAGTTATCTGGGGCGACACTGAAAAACCCTAGCGTAATGCAGCACCGATTCGAAACAAAGAGACACTTCACCAACACATTTCTGATGCCTGTCAAACCATTCACACCAGCTCCAGGACCTTTGAAAGAATGTAACAGTCCATAACCAGACGTGTCTGTGTGTGCATTGATCCAGGTGGAGGACATTTTGAGCATCTGCTGTGAATTGTGTCTTGATAAACATTAAGAACTCCAGAGCCGGAAACATGTACTGTAAATGTTCTGCGTCAGCTGTCAGCAGAATAGTACATAGTTAAGTTATTTATTGTCAAATATACTATTTCAATTAAACTCAATGACCAACCATCTCTGGGCATATGTTAATATGAATTTTTTCTTTGTTTTGATGTGCAGAACTCACTTTTGAAATTTGTCCAAGCATTTGAGATACACACTATATACAGAGGGTGACTTTAATGGTACTTTACATATATATGCAAATATATGACAGCTTGAAATTTTATTCAGTAGAAAATAATTTACTTAACTACTGCTATACACAAAATAAACAAATGGCAAGATCAAATTAAATCACATTTAACTACATACTCATAACTGTAATACTTATTATTTCAACTGTAACATGCCACTGAAGCAATAGCAAACAATGTATGTATACAGTCATACATTTCAAGGCACAGGCTACATACTCGGGCCGTGGCGAGCCAACGTCAGACCTCAACTGTCAACACAGACCCAACATAGTCAGAAGTATATCCACGTATGAAAATGTGCGTGAGGTTTTTAGCTGTGGGCTCCTTTTATTCAGTTAACAAATATTTAAATTATCAACACAAAATAAATATTAATGATTGCTCGACAATAAAAGAATTACAAACACTGCATTTTATTAGTGGTATATTTTGTCTCTTTCTTTCTGATACACAACTAGGGATTGTTTTGCATGGCCACATTTTGACAGTATTGTGATTTGCGTTATAGCCAAATGCCATATGGCAAAACAATCGATCAATGGAATATATATGTGTGTGTGTGTGTGTGTGTGTGTGTGTGTGTGTGTGTGTGTGTGTGTGTGTGTGTGTGTGTGTGCGCGCGCGCGCGCGCGCGCGCGCATATATGTTTAACATGTTAAGATGCTTCAATAGACCTCTGCAAGAACATAACAGTACCCCCTATATTTAAATTCAGAATTGACATTTTTGAAGGCATGTGGGCAGATTACCACCATGTTAGTTCCTATTAAACTAGCACGCAGAATATGTTCAAAAGAACACTGTACCATGTTGACACAATACAGTTTCATGAATAATCCTAGATAGCTCCCATCTGCATGGGCTTTCAAGTATTTTAAAAATGAAAAAGTCGCAAATTGAAAGACTACACACACTACAACCAATTTAACAACTATTATCATTGTACAGAGAACAGTTTTTTTTATGACTGCATAATAACATGACCTGGAACCTCGAAAACTAATGTAAACAACATGCATAGCAAACAGAGAGAGAAAAGCAAGAAAATTACCATGAACACAGAACCATGCTATGCAAAAAGTGGGCTGTATGTGTAAGGACAGTGAAGATTGCTGCTCAGTATAAGATACACCAGAGAATAGATAATTTTCAAGGTAGTTAAAATTAATTTTTAATTAGATTTTTCACAACATATAATTAGTATAAAATAACTTAATTCCATTTTAATATTTATTTTAATTTTGTCTCATATCCTTTTACCTTACTTGACCAAAGGATTAATTACAATTAGCTACCAGTTAAAGAAAGCTTGTATAATTAAATCCATTTACAGACCTTAAATAATAGTGTCGATAAATGCCAGACCTCAGACACACAAGGTTCTGACCTCACAGTATGTGAGCTGGCAGTTGAGGTGTGATGATGGTGCAGCATTGCCACAACACATAACATGTACAATGCAATATGTTTGACTGTGTGCAGTACACACTGTTTGCTGCAGCTTTAACACTTGTTCATTAAGTACCTCATCCCTTCCACTGCACCAATCTCTGGGGCAAAACTGCAGCTGTCTTGCTGCTCTCCAGCTCATAGCGGTGTAAACACAGTTCACAGCTGTCACGTCTGCGTTTGAGGGTTCCTGTACAGTTCTTTAATGGCTCACACTGCACATGTAATGTAACGGAAGTCACACACACTACAGCAGGAATGTATAAGCAATCCTAATACATAAACAAAATGTGATATACACACAAACACACACTGAGCTATGTTACAAAAGCTGTAAAATTATAAAATAT
Organism: Coptotermes formosanus; assembly: GCA_013340265.1. Taxonomy (NCBI): domain Eukaryota; kingdom Metazoa; phylum Arthropoda; class Insecta; order Blattodea; family Rhinotermitidae; genus Coptotermes; species Coptotermes formosanus. The sequence goes on from BLKM01000710.1 coordinate 192,205, forward strand.
TATACAAGCAAACAGAACATCCCATAAACTAGAATAACTCACTTCACCTGTTACAACATTGATGACACAGATTTGCAGTATATTTCCCCCACCCTCCAAATGTATGGAAATCGGCACAAAAATATGTTCACTTGTGTAGCATTCATATTTATCATAAAAATGTGCTTAATTATAACATAATGTTATACCTTAACAGACTTGCTTTCACACCTGATAACTAAATAAGATTCCAGGCTTCTGGAATGTGGCACCGTGTTGCCAAGTTAATGGTTCCGGACAGGTGGAAGGAACACGGCACCTTCATATTCAGGGTCAAGCAGTCCAGTCTGCTGGAGCTCCCTGACCCTGAATATGAAGGCACTACTTTCCTTCTGAATACCAGTAGCCACTACTCCAGCGACGTGGGCATCACATTCCAGAAGACTTTAATCCTCAACTACTCTGCCATGGAAAAAAATCTCATAAGATCTGAAAACAGAAATTTGTGGCAACTCATAAAATTGGAATATAATTTTCCAGTACTTTTGAAACACTAAAACTCTTCACAAATCCTATGATATTTCAGTATGTGTTACAACAAAATTAATTTAAATGTTGTAGTTGGAAACAAGATATTAAATTACTTTCTGAATCTAAATTTTTACCTTGTACAAGCAAAATCTTAAGATATCTCATAAAAAATGTTAACTGTTCGCCACGCTAATGTGTGACTAATAGGCATTCAGTATTTCAGGGAGAAAAATGCAAGTAAAAACATTACATGGGCAATTAAACTTGCTACTTTAGAAAGGAGACTGCTGCAGATAATTTGTGACTAATTCTGTGACAGATACCTAGAAGGTAAATAATACAGTAAGTGTCATGACAGCCACTGTGATTAAGAAGAGTATGTATAAAACATTTTAAAGAGTGGACTGTAAAAATATGAGAACAGTTAGACAATGTCTTCAAAATTAACAATTTCTTACTAAAATTCTGGATAAGAGACATAAACAAATACAATGATTTGGACACAATCAGTACTGCCTTTGTTGCACGTACTGTAAACTTCTAGTGGTAATGTGTTTGAAACCCACATTAACAAGCCATGTTATGTAGCAGTTTCAGCTACATTTATACATTATTTTGCATCACATTTTGAAACATAAAAATAAATAGCTAATAAATGTACTGAAGCACAAAAACAAGAAAATGAATTACTTTAAGAGGCAATTATATTGCAAGGTGACATACACTTTAATATGAGTGAGCTTCAAAAACCCCTCCTTGTGGTTCAAAAACAAATATTATGTTCTAAGTTCCTGTCTTGTACAGAATACGCTTTACATTTTAAGTAACAACTCAGTGTATTTCTAAACAGTTGGGAATTGATGGTTGATCTGCACACAAAATTTTGAGATTTTCTCATAACATCAGACAGGTCCCTTTCGTTTACAGTGCAGTATGTGCCATTACTGCCTTCCTTCATTTTGTGGAAGTCACACATGCTAGCCGCATAACACAAATTATTATTATTATTATTATTATTATTATTATTAGTAGTAGTAGTAGTAGTAGTAGTAGTAGTAGTAGTAGGTGGCGGCGGCGGCGGCGGCGGCGGCGGCTGTGGTGGTGGTGGCGGTGGTGGTGGTGGTGCTGGTGGCAGCAGTGGTATTATATATACAAATTTGCACATTACTTAACTACAGGCTTTTTTACATAAAGGAAACTGTTTTTCCTGTAACACTGTTCCTGGAAGTACAGACCAGTCAGTATCTGATAATTTCCTAATAAAGTGCAAGCATGTAACAGGACATTGTGGCAAAACTGCTCTGTAGGTTGCTAACACATTTTCATACAACAGGGTTTACAGGAAAATTACATCACGACAAGTAAATGTCTTAAGTCATGCTTTTGCAGAGCAGATGAACTGCATATATAAAGATCTTACTGAAGAGCTGAGACTTATTTTCATATTTCATATGAAATATGACAGTTATAATGGCAAAATACATGTTTAAAAGTTAATTATATTTTGGTGTTTCGTGAAGAAGATGTGTGGCACTTGTAAGATAAAAATAATTTTGATATGACCTTCACACATGGTTGCAAGTCTCGCACATTTCACCACATTCCTATATCTAAGAGCCCCTTGCTTTAAATTACATAAGATACAGACCTGTATGTGCAATAAAACCAGCTACCGCTATCTGTCATCACTAATACTTAAATGCTGCATTTGATGACTGACAGCTTGCTGTCTGGCATGAAGAGTGCCGGTGTATCTCGTCTAGTGTTCGGTGCAGACATTTAAACTGTTGAGCAGATCATCTTCACTGTTATGCCTATTACTCCACTTGCGTTTGTGCTGGGCCAAGCCAAAACCTTCATCGTAGTTTCCCTTTGCAATAAACAGCTGTTTGAAGTGAGGAATGCAGTAGAGTTTCCCACTGTTCAGAGTGTATGTCTCCATCCTGTAGAGGATAGTAGTTAGTCACATGGCGAATACACAGAATAAACAAGTCCACACTTCTGTGGGAAAGTGTATGAGATCAAGACAGGGGCATAGTACACCGGGCCACAAACACACCCTGTACATCCAGAATATCATACGGTTTCATGGTCCCTAAGAAGAGTATGACCTCTGTGCTAATTTTCACAACATTCACCAATTATCAACAGCATTATGTGCAGATCTCTTGTCTATCATTTCACCAAAATCAGATAAATGTGGAAATTATTGACGGAGATTCACTTCTGCCCATAAGCAAAGTGTGGCTTTTACACAACCGATTAAACTTACCCATCTCTGGGGACATCCCCTGTGAAATATTTTATCCAACTCAGAAGAAAAATGTAGAAAACATGGGAAAAATTTCCATCCCTAAGCAAACTATGATTTTGACTGCACCGATTTAACAAAATCCAGAACTGCTCAAGGGCATTATATGGAGATTTTATGTATCAATTTCACCCTAAATATGGATGGTACAGTTAGTAATTGATTAACAACCTTAAAGTGCAACTGTTACTAAGCTGCTTTTTGTGACACCAGTGCTTACTCAACAAGGTTCTGTAAAGAAATCCTACACCAAAGTTTATGAGGATCCAATAAATTGTTGAGTTGCTGACACTAGGTTACAAGACAAACAGAAACCAGGGACATGCCTTGCACAGGACATAAGCATCATGAAGCTGTTGGCTGTCAAGGTGCTGATGCTGCCTAAACTTTGGCTACGCACGTGAACTGCAGTTCATGCTTGGCGACTGTGTGACCTGGCAAGCAGGATTACTTTTTGTAACTGGTCTTTGCAGACTGAACCTGCATAAGGGAGAATAGTTTGCGCTTTCAACAAGCCCACCAGAGGAGGTGCTGCCCCTCCTCCATTCCAACTGAAGATGGAGGCAGAACAAGCCTCCAAAGCATTTTCTGATTTTTAGCCTCAGATGATGGACAGTGTCCAAAATGTCGCACACAAATATTTCAGCAATGTTACGTGCTGTCATTTGTAGTGCAGAATAGCTGAAACTACACACAGGAAGGTACAGTTGTGATTACAGATACAGAGCAAGGTGGTGTATGGGGCTTGGAGACACCATCTGTGAATTTTTTACAAAATGTACAGAATACAAAAACACTATTCACCAACAAATGCACAAAGAGAGTTTTATCATCAATTGCAACACACTCCTACATGTTTCGACCCTGCTGGGTCTCTCTTTGTGCATTTGTTGGTGATTGGTTTTTTCGTATAATATAGTGCATGGACATGGAACACATTAAATTTGTACAGAATAATTGAAACTGACGTAATATGCAGGGATAAGATCTTTTTCTCTTCTCCAGAACACTCAGACTGGCTGTGGGGTCCACCCTGTCACCTGTTTGGTGGGTAATAAGGGACCTTTCCGCAAAGGCAAAGCAGTCAGGGTGTGTGGTCAACCACTCACCTGCATCTAATGCTGAGATTAAGAATTCAGGGAGCTATACCTCTACTCCTTCTATATGCCCTTATGGCCTAGATAGGAACAACTTTACCTTTTTACCCTTCACAGTGTTCAAATGCAGAACTGGCTACTGCAGAGCAGAGCTGTCACCTGTCCCTGTGCAGCAAATGAAGTCACCCACTCTGCACCATGCAGCTGCACGTTGGCATGGGACAGCATGCCATACCCAGGATGACTTCATCAGGCATTATGCAAAAATGCAGCAATGCAAATGTTCCACATTCAGATGGACAGGACAGGCAACATATGTATAACATAACATTGTGGCGCAACATGTAACCACTGTTGCCATGGAAAAGCAGTAAGTATCACATATTCTGAATGTGTGTCTGTAGCCTCAGTTATCCAGCATAAGCGCATGCACCATATTATATTGTCATCCGTGATGTGTCTGGCTCTGCCACATTTTTTCGCATATCTCACGAACTGCATGATTTTTGGAAAAAGTATCAAATGTAAAACGTGCACTTTGATTTTCTCTACAACTTTTGTCTGAAAGGTTTCTCATTTTAAGAAGAGTTTAGCAAGATATCATAAATGTGCATACATCTGCATGTAAAGCAACTGTTAGTCTTGTCAGATTTTAATGAAACCTGAATTTTCACGACAGATTTTCGAAAAATACTGAAATATAAAATTTAATGACAATCCGTTCAGTGGGAGCAGAGTTGTTCCATGTGTACAGACAGACAGACATGACAAAGCAAAGTCACTTTTCATAATTTTGCAAATGTGCCGAAAAAAAACCTGTAGTATGGATGTATACAGAACACACGCCTCACACACTCTTATTTCCTTACTGCAGATGGCTCAGTTGGAACAGAAGATGTGGCAAAGAAGATTATCATATTATTACGCTCAATAAAGTGGTTCCTGACTGACGATGGAAAGCCCCACCTACAGCGTTAACAATTGACAGACCCGACCAAGACAGGAAACAGACACAATGCAGGAGCTTCTGTGTGTTTCAGTGGGTGCTACTGTAACAGGTGAAGGTACTTAGCCCCTTGTCTCATGCTGTTAATAGCCCATACCTCAGTATGCAGTTGCACTGAAGACACCTGAAACACTGTTTATGGAAAAGTTTGCCTCCTGTCTCCACTTTCTCAAGTGGATAGACTTTCTGCTTGCAGACAGAGCAGAATTCTGCACATGTTGTTTGGATTTCCTATAACAAAAAGAAAAAAAAATGCAATAATTTGGGTGCTAATGAAAAATATTATGAAACAGCTAATGTAATAACAATTATGACTGCAGATGTGTTTGCTAAAATTCGTAAATTTTAGCACTAAACCAGTTGAATTTGGGACATATGAGAAGCTTATTTTCAAAAACATGTATGCCCACTTTGGCAAGAACTCGGTTATCCATGGCAAAATGTGTGCGATACAGACTGCCAGTACTGGGTACAACTGTTGGAGTCAAAGGTCAGTCATTCCCTACAGTGTAGGTTAGGTAAGTTCTGCTTTATTTCATACAGTGTTATGTAACCAAAACTAAACTCCTGTCAAAAGTGTACCTATATATTTCTGAAAATGAGCTTCTCAAATATCTTTCCACAGTTCAATTTCAATGTTTTTTGACATCAAGTATGCTTATGATGTACCTCAATAAGAAACCAGACAAGTCCAGTTGGGACTGAGATTCATTGGATTAGGTTCCCTAAACCTAGCCTATTTTCTCTGACATTTCAATCCAGCATTTCTCTATGTAAAATGTGATAATTATTCTGTGGCCATGTTGAGTTGTACTGAACCACTGCCCACTGGATGTTAGGCAGAAATGGTTCCTGCTGTGACAATGAATCACAAAAGAGACATGACGTGCTTTAAAACAATCACATTGCATTCATTCAAACTCCACAGAACAGACACCAACTGCCTGAGTGTCCTCATCATATCAGTGGTATTAGTACAGTCACTGTAGATGAGCTGGCATCTGAAACAGATTCTTTAACCTTTTCAGGATATGTGCAAAAATGCACATAGGCATTTGCCATGTGAGGTCAAAAACATTACTTCTGTGCCTAGTAACATATATTATATATTTTGTATTTATATTGTTTTATAAATTATTAAAAACATTAAAAATACAAATGTGAAGTATGTAAAAATGTAAAACTCCATCAGTATGGCATTACACTTTTATTAGAGATACTTAACATGAATAAATTACTGGTGTGGCACTGTTTCTGCAAGTTACAAACTCAGCGTACTGTTATGGCATTCAAAGATTTACATGCCCACAAAGTAGTGTACATGTATGCCACATGGCACAGTTGTAACATAAACTGCAGTTGGCCACAGAAGTTGCTACAAAAATCAAACTAGCACGGAAGCTGGCTGTAAAAAGCATCCATCGTAAAACACACACGTACATCAACAGTCTGAAATACAAGTACAAAACTCAGAAAACACACACACACACACACACACACACACACACACACACACATCAACTTTAAGCACGGCAATAAACCAAACGGGGCAATATCGACAAATTAAGAAGCAAGACATACATAAAAATAAGGTTACTGAAATCAATAAGCGGTACTTGAGGCAGAAGGAAACAAGAAAGTGCATGTTTTACAATAAAGTGCATATTTTTTTGTTAAGTTCAAGTTTGTGTAGCGTGTTTGACTGAAAGGGTCTTGCTAGAGAAACATGTGTGTGACTTAACAGAACAAAGAGCTGATTTTCAAAGAAACTGTCATTTCATCTTGTTTGACTCACTCATCTGTGTTGAACAGAGAGACTGAGAAACCGAACCAAATTTCAGCCCGTAATCCAAGACAGAATGCATCTGGATTAAGGACAAAATCTTCTGTACTGCATGACAATGCACATCGAAAGCGTGGTAGATGAGGGCACCAGTTTCTCCAAAATCTTGGTGCATATCTACCTATCTATACAACATTACCTACATTCTAACACCGTCTGCTGTGAGAACCTCAGAGTTCAAACAATCCACAGGTAATAAAAATCTTCCACCTATAGCTCCAGGCAAAACTCAATTTCTGTAGTTCAGAAACCCTTTCATATACAAGGATGAGCCTGGTGCTGAAACTTGATCTTGAACTGTACATTACGTGGTGCAATACATAAGTTTCAAAATGTTTTGTTTAAAATGTGAAAATATTAACTCAAACATACGTCAAGCTCACTGTTTTGAAGCACTAGTGGTAGTAACTGGACATTACCAGAAAGGGAAGGTAGCACAAAAACAATAGGTTACTTTTAATGATGGACTTAATCCACACATAATGATGGACTTAATCCACACATAATGATCAAAGAAACAGCCCACGAAGGTATCTCATCCCCCTGCATACTTAAATACTCAAAACACGTTAGATTAAACACAGGCAAAATATGTACAGATCCTATGTTGACTGCTTGACGTTGCAGATGAAGGCACTGATTCTTCAAAACATCAGGAACTACTGGCCCAACAACACAGTGTCACATCCCAGAAACTACTGGCCCAACAAGTGTCACATCCCAAGAACCACTGATCCAACAACAGAGTGTCACATCCCAGAAACTACTTGCCTAAAGACACAGTGTCACTTCCCAGGAGCTACTGGCCCAACAGCAGTCATATCCCAGAATCTTCGTGGACAAATTTGGTAGAAGCACAAATACAGAACAATATAAACAGACGTCACAAAATGGTAACGCAAAACAAATAATCCATGCACTTTAACTCTGTAAATGGGGTCTACAGGCATATGTTATTCTTTTAAAACACAGCATTCATTCTTCAGAAATATTTCTAAATCCAAAATTTTATTTCTTACACAGTTTTACACATGATAAATGGTGGACATACAAAACATCTGAGGAAACATTACAAGGAAGAAATAAAAGTATGTAGTTTACAAACCATTATTGAACATTTTTCAGTATTTTGGCACTTCTAATCAGTTCCGTGTTTTCATGTTTATTGACACATAACCCGTTTCCTATCAGTGCTAAATACAGGAGCACAGTTCAGAGTGCAAGTGATGGTATCACCAACCAAGATATGCTGATTATAATTACACACTTTGTACACATGGCTTGATTAAAGCCTTCCAATTATAGAGCATTTGATAGACAATGCCTAACCTCAGTGGTGTTATTAAGCAACCTACAGATCAGAGCAAATCAACACATACACATGTTCATAAGAATCTGTCAAAAATTGAGGTGACCATACTGAGGAGGACCTTGTGACACACACCATCCATAACGAAGAATGATTATTGTTGTCACACCTTCGCTAAATATATGCGCACTAGCTTGTAACCTAGCTACGGTGTTTTACTTCAATTCTTGAAGACAGAAACTATAGGCAGTTGTGAATTATGCCAATCTAAATTAGACTGTTATAATTCAATTATATAATTAGAGACAGCATACTAAAGACATCATAAATAGATACAGAAATATAACTTACAATGCCGACTCTTAAATTAAATACACCTCGCCAAGGTAAAGTATATTACAGATGTGTTGTCTGTCTGCTCAAACTGTAATGATTTTTGAGTCTCATGAAAAATCACTACAAAGATGAGACTTCTCGAATATGATGCTGTGTAAAAGTTTACTGACGTTTCAAAGTGACCTGCTACGTCCATCTTGATGCTAGAAGAAGGTGGAGGAAGCAGGTTTCTCTGAAATGTTCATAAACATATTACCCGGCTACGCGGCGTCACAGCCACAAGACAGCAATTAGCAGTATAACACCATTTTAATCAGAAGATTCTGAATTCAGGAAGACTGATGGGAGTGTCATACCACACCATAATTACAGAAATGCCACACGATATGTACCACAATTGCCTTGTAATACACAGTATAAGCACTGGATGTAAAATTTATTTTGGAAAAGGACATGCTTATCCTAGGCAGATGGCTGGACTACAAAGGTAGCTCAAACCACATAGAAGATAACACACCTGCAATGCCTGAACTATCACCTGCCACTCTCCACCATAAACTGTGCAATGTAGAAACAAAACACATCTATTTCCTTCATGCCTATTCCATTCACACTCATAAATCATCAGCATATCTTACGCCACATCATATTCCTGTACTTACACTACACAGCAGCACTGCACTGGCTGCCAAAAACACTAACGTCACTACACGTGAAACAGTGCCCTGTTATTTATTATTTGTGCAAATGAAGGTTACATATGAGCACTTGACAGATATGAATGCCATAAGTTCAGTTCCAAATGCATCCAACTATGTATTTTTACTAAAATCGCATACAGTGATACAAAAAAATAGTATCAAACTGGTAATTTTCAGACAACTGAGAGTTAAGGAAAAACATTTCTTAGGGCCTGGGACTGTTTTCTTGAAGGCTCAGAACCAGTGCTCAACCTGGAAAACAAGGAAAAATCTTCTATAAAGCTTTAATTTATTGCACTTGTAGCAACAGGGGCATTACAAACTTCTGTTGTATGGACTGAAACGCAGTTGCAGTGTATGCTGGTTCAATTCAAGCATGGTTAGAACTCTTGTTACAGGGAACACAAAATGAAGACTTTTGTTGTAATGATTAGTCTCTCACAAACAGTTCAGTGACAACAGGTAACATCCAGCAACTGGGACTGGTTTGCATGCATGAAACTATGGGACATACTGGAAATAATGAACTGTCAACCATACGAACTGCTGATTTTGAATATATCAAAACCTTTACCTTCCAGCCATTTGTCAGAAATTATTATTAGAGTGCCTGGCTTGATACTTGCACATATCTGAAAGTTCTTGAATTCCATAATCATATATGTATGGTAATAAAATATTTTCTCTATGTCTGAACACACTGCACCCTAAATGTGGCATTGCAGTGTGGTTCAACATGGCACAAACCAACGTCTAAACGCACTGCACCCTGAATGTGGCACTGCAGTGTGGTTCAACGTGGCACAGACCAACGTCTGAACACACTGCACCCTGAATGTGGCACTGCAGTGTGGTTCAAAGTGGCACAGACCAACATCTGAACACACTGCACCCAGAATGTGGCACTGCAGTGTGGTTCAACGTGGCACAGACCAATGTCTGAACACATTGTACTGCAAGCAGAACAATAAATGTGAAGGTAAAGCCATATGCCATGATGGCATATGGTGCAGTAGAGGTCTAGCGTCACTCATTCCTAACTTTGGCACTAAATCGGGGTCAGTGGTCAGCTGCAAGCCCCATCTGCTGTACCCAACAACAAGGACCCCACAGTGGCCACTGAACAGGATGCTGGGTGGGCTCTGCCCCCAGTCTGAACATTTTTTAGAAGACAAAGATCTATTACCCCTGTCAGAAATCAAACCCTGGACTATCCAGCCTGTATGTCGATCAATACAGTGACAAAAATATCCCGGATATAATGATGATGATGATGATAAAAATTCGTCATCAGTTTCGGACTACATGAATGTGAAATAGGTGAACACTTTGGAACTTGAAACCATTAACTGTAGCAAGCTTCACAAAACAATAAATACGAACAAACGCAGTTACAAAATCATTGCAATCAACGTATGTATGTGTGTATTGTTCACCACGTGGCACAATAATGAGCAAGCCTTATGTATGTATATTCATAAAAACATCCAAATCATCAGCTTTATTCGAAAACTGCAAACATCATATATGTAATATAGCAAAAGTGAGAAAAAGTTATTCATGTAACCAAATTCTGCCTCTTCTTCCTCGTCAGTAAGTTGCTAACACTGACTTAATCTTCCATACTGGCCAGAAGCACCAGTTCTAAGAGCTTCCAGGTTTCCACAGAATTGTTCTGGGGCCTGATGCTGCATTGTTGGCTGACTAGCTACTGGCATTTTGAAGGATCATACTGCCTTCACCTTCAGGGTCAAGCAGTCCAAAATGGGACTTCCTGACCCTGAACATGAAGGCAACAGGATCCTTCAAACTGTCAGCAACTAGTGACCCTGTGACCCAGCATCACATCCCAGCACACTTTTATGTTCAGCACCTATGCTCTTTGTTTGATGAATCCCAGTCTCCATTCTAATACAGTGAAACACATCTAATGCTTGTATTCACTGAACCACATCCCAGGCTTAGATATATCCTATGCCATGAAGATGAAAATATTATATTTCTTAGCTGGAAAGAACTCAGTAACTGGCAGAACAAACAGCTCTGTAGTAACATGCAGTACGACAATTATATCCTGTGTCCACAGACTATTCATGACACATTACTACACAGCAACTCCTCTCCAATTCCTTCCATTCACCTTCCTGTTTCTATCAAAACTTCCCTAACAAATTCTACTCACAAATATTTCATACACATAACAATAAAAGTGAGAGGCAAGGCTCAGAGGCAAGAATTTATTTGGTATTACACACATTCGTATCCATTTTATAAAACTTCTTTTAAAACATAATAAACAAAGACAAGTAGTGTATCATTATCAGTTTTTTAAACAATAGATAATTGGCTAAACTAGATATGAAACAAATCACAGATAAATTTTGACGGTTTCCAACCAGTATTCAGGGGATCCCACAATGTAGGCATTCTGTCAGTCTTACATCACCACCAATTAATCTGTGCGCTGTTTCACAAATTACTTACCCTACTGGGTGCCTAACAATACATATAAATGTACAAATATAGTTTCAATGGTAATGTCACCTACTTTCAGAACATGACCCAACAATCCACTGATGCTTGCACAAACACCAACAAAAGTTGAGATCTCCACTTTTGCATTGCTTCCTCAATTATCATTGGAAAAACAATGACACAAGTAACTGACATGATAATAGGAAAACTTTATAAATGGTGTTCTGTTACAATCTTCACATAGTTCAATCCAATCTGATATGTGATGAAAGAGAACCATTTGTGTTATTAAAACAAGCACACATCATATGTAGCTAACAATATGCATCACTCCCATAATTACACTTTTCTCTACAAATATCCCGGTAATTAGATATTTTCTTTGAATATTTCTAGTTTCAAATTTCATACTCTTACAAACAGAAGATTTATGAGGCCAAAATAACCAAAAATTAATATAAATTTATGGTATTTGATGTGACGCATTTCCTTATGTCACTTACAGCCCACATAACATTACACCATACAGAGTCATGCAGAATCAAAACTTAACAGCTTCTCTTATCTCAAATTTCATGTCCATTGTGATGATGATAAATATGAAAAGTAAGTTTTCTACACATTAAACTAGTTTCTTATTTACACAACTATTTATTTTTGTATCAGTCATACAGGGACTGCAGCATATTTCAGCCAAAACCATCAGGTCCCATTTCATAAAAAAATACAATATTAGAAGTAACCACGGCCACACACTTACGACACTGTATTCTACAAGAAACGAGGCCTGAAGATGATCTGGTGGCTGTCGGCCACAACAAGTCACCACTGTAAGATTTACACGGTAATAAAAAAGTTGTGCAAATGAAAGCCTGGTTTAATATATAGTATTCACACAACAGAATGCCTTCCATGAAAGTTAAATTTTTCACACTTCCACATCATAAGGATGCTTCCTGCCAGTGTGTAAAAGGTTATGAATATAGGTGACTGTGACACTTAGTTACAAATACACAGCTTCAGAGGAAACTAAACAGTTATTATTACATGCAGAATAAGAACTTCTATTACTGTGGGTACAGTCACTGTCTGGGTCAATAACAGTCCTAAACCTGTCAGATGTATCAAACAGGAATTGAATTTATCACCATTCAAAGAGTTACTAGTAATAAGTTTTATCTCTTAAAATGTTCTTAACTATGGTACAAGGGGGCAGTAATGTGTAGCACGTAAGAAACTTTCAGAGGCCAAACTTACAGGTGACAAGGTAGCAGGCTCTTCAGTATGCATCCAATGAAAGATACACCGCAGTCTTCAAAAACTTTAGGACTGACTGCCTTACCCGATCTATTAACATTGTTCCTTCCATCCATCATAAAGCCAAAAGAATGTTCCCATATGGTAACACATTTGGTGAGAATATGGTCTAAATAACGTACCGAAATATTTTTGTAACATTTTATGTTCTAGAGACAGTCGGCAAACATCTGATTACAATCAGGAAAATCAAATTCCTATATAGCGTCAGCATTTACATGAGGCTTACACAGTGTTTCCTGCACATGCAGTTTGTCAACAGACAGTAAAAAGAAACTTTTTAATGGGCAAAACTTCTTATATGGGAAATGTAAAAATTATTCATTTTTTGGATCCACTTCTGGATTTGGATTGCAAGCAATTATTTCATTATATTTAAATTACAAGAGACAACAAATGTGTGTTATCAGGGCAACTTGGATACAGAATTCCTTCAGTGCGAAAAACATTTATACAGCCCAAGTCATAATGGACCACCTAGGAAATACAAGCCTAAAGCCATCTGTTGTTGGCACATGTGCACTTTCTTCATCTACCTGGCTCTCTCATTACACAGTCTTCAGTAGTCATTCAGTCACAGCACATTATCATCTGCAGCAACAAGATCTTCAAAACTACACCAGAAGGTCAAACCTTGCTGCAATAACTCTACAATATGCTTTGGTGGAAACAGAAACTAACAGTTGACAAATCATGCCCAAATAATGACGAGTTCTGCTGTTGCTTACAAACCACGGTACAGTTCAATCATCACAACATGAAGGTTTATAAGTATTTTTAAACGTATTAAGTGGAACATTTTTGTATAGAAATTTGTGTAAAAATCTAAATAAAATATGCTTCAAAAGCAGGAAAACTTTTTACAAGAAAACTTCATATGCAGGAAAATTTAACATTCTTATGGGAGATTTAGCAGTTTTCAAAAATCTAACTGCATATATAGGAAAATTTTGTATCTGGGAAGTTCTTATACAGGCAACACTGTATATCGCTCAGCTTAAAACTGATATGGCTTCTTCAGTTCCATCACACAGTTGTAAACATGTGTTCACAAACAATTAACAACACACACACTGGAAATACAGAAATGTAATAAAATAGTACGATGGAGTATAGATGTCTTTATACCCTCTTTAGTGAAATGGCAAATCCTTGAACCAGAAACTAAACAACTGCTGAGGAGCATCTCAAGGAAAGAAATAAACATCTTGGTACGGAGATATTTGCTATTGTAGCGTGAAAATGTGCCGTGTCAGAAATAGAAGACAAAAAAACTGAAGCCACTGACATGGGTACCTGCGATGTCTCTAAAAGCTTTGAAGGCAAAACTGAAGTGCAGTATGAAAAATGCAGTTGTGATGGTGCTCAAGCATTCTCTGCTTGAACACTGTGTTGGCTGGTAGCTTAGCAACGACAGTTGGAACAACCTGCTTCACCCATCTTCAGTGTAGAAACTGCTGACCCAGACCGTGAAGTCAGCAGGCTTTCCAAAACAATGGTACCAAGCTACCAGACTCTACAGCACCACATCCCAGAACACTGTGGTTCTTACACTCATCACCATGAAAACTTGAAATCTCACATCAGACTTCATATATCTTCAATCAGACACTGATTCTCAGTGAGATTTTAAATATAAATAATCAGGATTATTAGTATATTATTTGTTCTGCTACAAGCTTAGCATAAGGTCAATGAATTATAACAATTTTTAACAAAATTCTTGACAGTTCAAACACAACCACATCCAATTTATTGTAACAAATTCCTATGCCTTAATAATAAGAAATTTGGTATAACTGTTCCCACTTAAAAATTTAGGGCAAAGTGAATGCAACACATGCACAAAACAGAGGTGCTGACCCACAGTCAGGACTGTTACCAGCCACAAGAAAGTGTCAGTCTATTAACATCATTAAATAATTTGTGTTACAGTAGAAACTGCTATTTTACAATATCCTTCATGAAGAGGAAAAAAGTCACAATTCATTTGTTATATGCAAAAAGGCTTTGTCATCCTTTGTGCAAGAATGCTCTTTAACACTTAACAAACTACTCACATATATGAACCACTAAATGCACATAGGATACAAATTACAAAAACCCTGTGACTGCACATCCTTTGTGTTCGATTTTGTTCTCTGTCATCATCAATCATCATCTGTGATCCAATCTTCACTTTCCTCAGTAGATCTTGCAACATATTTACTGCAACACAACAGTAAGAATTATTACAAATCCAACACTTGCAGTCACTTACACGTACGCACACACACGAAACTGCATTTATAAATCTAATTTATGATACTCTGTACAGGTATGCAATATTTTATCTATGTCCTTGCTCTGGAAAGCTCTGAAACCTGGCTATGCTCAACACTAATTTAAAACTGGCACCAAATACTACCAGGGCTGGTGCTTTGAGTGCGTGTTGTTGTGATGGTGTCTTCTCAGATGATGAGTTTTGACCAATGTTAACTAATCCAATGTGCCGACACTGTGAACGGGGAACAATTACTTACTGTTTGTAATTTTTAGGTAAGTTTTGGTGGATTCTGGGCATGGTGCTCTGAATTATGGAGAAAACCCTTATCCAAAAGACCTAAAGTCCCAACCATTCTGAATAAAACACCCCATACCTGTAGTATGAACTACATGAGGAATGATCTTAAAACACTCAAAAAAGGATTCAATATGCTGCCACAAATTTCAGTAAGTCTGCAACATTCCCATCAACTTGTCCCTATGAATCACAGACTGCAGTAAAACTAATTGATAATGGGTTGAAAGTAAAGTAAATCCACTCAAAGAAAACACATTAAATAAATATATACTGGCTGAATAAGAAAACACTTTACGGGGCTGGAAGATTGGAAGTTCTCACAGTGGTGTTGTTGAGGATACAGGTCTTTTGGAACATGACGCCATGTCACTGGGCCAATGCAACCCAGCGGTCTCAAGGAATGTACTGCCTTTATCTTCAAGGGCTCAGGAGTTAAAAAACCAAAGTCCTCGGAGACACACCTGTCCCATTGAGCTGCACTTTGTCCACCAGAAATCACACATGGACTGGCCTTGGATCAAACCCAGGGCTGTGCAGTGACAGCACCGAACTAACCACTTGAGCTATGGCACGGCGCACTAATAATAATGGCGGCTGACACGCCAATGCTGTGGTGTGTCACACCCAGCCTCAACAACCTGTCAGAAAATTAGCTCACTGATTTCCTCTGCCTCCCAAAGGAAGTGCTGGGAGCCAACTAATTCCAGAGAACGGAGTCTTTTGGAAGCGAACAGAATCAGATTCAGGAAATTCCCTACCTCTTACTGAATGAAAACACTCACTACAGTTTTCACAACAGCTGGAGCTGATCCTGAGCCAGATAAATCCAATCATCACCTGCACACTTTAAGATCCACAATTCTGTTACATAAAAGTAAAAATAAGCCTCAAAATGTTCCTCTCCTGATGATCACCCTTCACAGATTTTCTGTACCCATGGACTCTATAAAAAATCTCTATTTTCTGTGTGCCTCTACAGTGCCCTGGTTATGCTGTGTCCAAAACCATACTTCATTAAAATTACAAACTCCCACAGATTACAAAATGGGTACATTTTGCAATCATCAGGTGCACTCAGAATCTTACCAAACACAAGATACTTCACTGCATTGTTTCATAGATTTTTGTCATGATTTCCAGAAGTAGTTGTTATATACCCTCAAAACAAATTTTAAATATTTTATGACCAGTCCCTCTTCACTTACATAAAAAATCACTATCCTAACTGTAGAAAAAATAAAAAGGAAGTGGGATTCCAAATAATTCCAACAAAGCTGTACAGGCCAAGATTACCAAAGAACTGAAAGTAATCTATTATTTACAGGTTTATAAAAAAGGAATGAAAACTGACTCCACTTAATGTCACAGAATATCTGACCAAACCGTATGCTAGGCATACCGTTGTGAGTTGGATCAATATTCAGTGAATGAATTACCGTCACAACTGTACAGCAGTACAACTGTATAGATGTACAGTTGTATACAGTTGTGGGGACAGTAATTCATTCACTGAATATCTGACCGTTTTGATATGCACACAAAATGTTATCTACCATTCTTCTCTCCAGTTTAACTCTATATATCCTCTGTGTTTATTTTATGATGTGATCAGTATCTCAGGCTATACAGCAGGGGTGCACAACTTTTCCAAAAATCTAGGGGCCACCTCAAAATTCTACGTGCCAGATGGGTGAAATGAAGCTCTGTACTGAGAATCCACAAATATTATGCGCGACTGTACACAGTTTACTTGCCACAGTGCTCTAGCGCCTGGTATTTGTGACAGGTAAAGGATGAAATGGAAAGGATTTGGGAAGACATAACCATTGGCCTGGCTGACATGTTATCCTAATATACATTTCGAGGAAATGAAGACAACCACAAGGGTTCCCACTCAGGACAGCACTGCCCCAGCTGAGATTCAAAATCCAGGACCCCCCCACCCCCATTCCAGTCTAAACCTTTAGCATTACCCTAATCTGGCTGGTCACATACATACATACATGCAACTATAAGGAATCAGCAGGGACTGTGACAGAACAGATCAACTACTTCACCTGACAAATACTGCAGCAGAAAGGTAACACAGAGGGGCAGAACATCAGTTATGTACAGATATCAAGGGGGCCTATGATTCAATTTTAAGACAAGTACTGTGCACTGTTCTTGTATAACCATGTGGTTACACACCCTGCCTATAATGCATTTACATTAAACCAGAATCAACTGCACAGACACTTGTCCGATATGTTCCCCATTCAGCTTGGTCTCAAACAGTTTCCCTTTCAGCTGACATTTCAGATGAAAAGAAAAGGCTGTTCTAATTCATGACCATAAATGAACAGTCTCAAAGGACCTAGCATTACACAACACAAAAAATAACGTACTTTACGCCCTTTTACAAGCTTCAACTGAATCATGACATTCACAAACTATGAACCTTATCTGTAAGTGCAATCCGCAATATAAGTTAAGGAATTAAATCATAACTACATGCTGCAAGCTATTAACAGTGTACATGCCATACCTGCTTGTGCATAAACAGAGGGTTAAATCCGTGCAAGCTGCTGCAAGACACAACTCAAACAACACATACGATGCCATGCTGCTGTACCATACACACAATCTTCTTTCTTCATCTCACAAATAATTCAGTAACTCGCAAAACACAAAACGCACTTTAGTATAATGCAAAACTCCAGTAATTTCCAAATTAAAATATCTTTCAAAGTATGGTCTTCTTTTTGGTTTCTGCACATGTAGCAGTTAAATGTTCCTCTGAAATCACGGAAGATTTAACTGCTATGCAGTGCAGGAATGGCAGCAAAAACCTGGAAATTGATAAAGTATTTTTCTGCCGCTTTGTCTAATTTACTTCTTTCAAAGAACACGTGTGCTCATTAGATCACCATGCTGTGTGTGCACACATGTCCCATTTCAGTATTTTAACCAAGCAACAGATTTTCACATCTGCTACAAATGTCAGCCACTGGAGACAACTTTACCATACTGCCAGTACTAACAACATGGCAGATGCATGTACTTGTGAAGCGGGAATAAGTACCACTTTCCTTACATAAAAGGTAAAAAGGATAAAGATGTCGATGCCTACACCACGAAGGCATAGGCTTGTAACATGGCACTGCATTACACAGCTTCAAAAAAAGTTCAACGACAAGCGTTCTGCACAAAAAACGTTGCCAAGTTGTACCTGCTGTCACTCCACATACAACTCCTTCTTTAATGTTTCATTTTAAAATCACACAACTCTATAAATGAGGATATTTTAAAATTTCAGAGCTGGGATAGCTCAGTCAATACAGTGACTAGGTTATGGGCTGGATGATCCAGAGTTCAATTCACAGCACAGAACGTGTGGACAGGCTGTGACACCCAAACAGCCTCGTGTTTCATATAGGCGTTCTTTTTACAGAGGTAAAGCAGCTGGAACATGCAGTTTACCACTGACCTCCATCTAGTGCTGAGGTTAAGAATGTGTACAGCTGTACCTTCACTCCCCTGCGTCATTTAGCAGTATGGACAAGGACACCTTTACACCTTTACCATTGTAAAATTCCAAAAGAAACTGCTGCAGTTCAGAGCATTTATAGGAAATATGGCAACTCCACTGCATATGCTCTGCTTTATCTCCAGTACCAAGAACAACCTCTTGTAACTGAACATCTCTACAATTTGGTACAGCAAAACCACCATAACATTAGATACGGACAACCATGCAAGGCACATCACATGCTGCAATACCACAGTCTGTCAGCAGAAACCTGCTGAAGCAGAGACAAATGATTAATATGTTGACCATCTTACTTCCATGCTGCATGCCATAATTTTGGATGATCTTCATGAAGTTATAAAAAAATATCTTATGTGGAGCCCAAATCAATCAATCTGTCTGTCTGTCTGTCTCAGAACTAGTATTAAGTGTCTGTAAAATTCACATGAAGTTGGTAGGAAATTTCTCTACAAAAATCTCTTCAGGAAGCCTAAGTTTCATGAACATCGGCCCACAGACAGCCACAGCCTATGTGTGGGTATCTTGAGTTTGTACTCATACTGCTGTTATGATTGCCTGAGGCACCAAGAAATAAATCTGTGAAAGTTGGATTTTAGATTTCTGCCTCTATGGGAGATCTTCACACAATGCCATCAAGCAACTTGGACACTTCACAGGCAGCCTCTAGTGTCTACAAATTTACATGCATAATCATCTCAGCCCACCAATTTTGCTTGCAGGTTGCCAACATGATGTAAGCTAGCTTTCTCTCATATTGTGATTGGCCTTCACATCAACGTGACCAGACTGATGCGCACTACCTCCTATCTAGCTGACTTGCAAGTCTGTCTGAAGCCTGCAAACAAGTAACGGACTGCACAACTGTGTAAGGAGCTACTGTCTTTACAGTGATGAGCACCAAACTGTAGACCTGTGCAAGGAGTTACTGTCTTTACAGTGATG
This sequence comes from Coptotermes formosanus, assembly GCA_013340265.1. Taxonomy (NCBI): domain Eukaryota; kingdom Metazoa; phylum Arthropoda; class Insecta; order Blattodea; family Rhinotermitidae; genus Coptotermes; species Coptotermes formosanus. Next base: position 212,147 of record BLKM01000710.1, read on the forward strand.
AGCACCAGACTGTAGATCTGTGTAAGGAGCTACTGTCTTTACAGTGATGAGCACCAGACTGTAGACCTGTGTAAGGAGC